>JAJMDI010000003.1:132042-160911 GCA_030573535.1 Hanseniaspora occidentalis var. citrica
AAAAAAAAAAAAAAAAAAAAAAAAAAAAAAAAAAAAAAAAAGAACATAAATAATATACATACACCTTAACACCACACACTAAATATCTCTATGACTAACATCATGTGAGAGCTAAATCAATAAGGAATACATCATAAGTTGTAATCTTAATCATTATAATCGCTCTCTTAACTTCGATGTTGTTAATTGAAATAGACTTACACAATTATATTTTTGATATCATGATAATTCTGTGCTACTACGTTATTTTTCATTAATTTGGAGGGTGCAATGTCAAGCATTGGTATTCTCATGTTTAAATGTTTTAATGGCCACGTCACGTGCAAAAACACTGTGGTGAAGAGGGTAATCTTTTTTGAGTTTGTTTTTTAACTTCAACTTTTTCTACATAATAAAAAAAAAACCCAAAGCGAAAAAAAATCATGCACTAAATTATTACGTGAGTTAAAAAAATTTAGTTGAGTCACTCAGCTGATCGACAATATATATAGTTGTGAATTTAAATAAATAATCAGAACACATAAATACATAAAAAGAGTCCTAAAAACTAAGCAAAAATTACCAATACAATCATTACAATGTCTAAAAAAATTAATATTTTAGTTCCAATTAAAAGAGTTATCGACTACCAATTAACTCCAAGATTAACCAACCAAAAAATCACAATTCCAAGTTTCAGTATAAATCCATTTGATGACATTGCTATTGAAGAATGTATTAAATTGAAAGAAAAACATAAAGATATTATTGACAAAATTAAAATTGTTACAATATCTAACGATTCTTCTTCAACAAGTAAATTGAAAGATATTTTGTATAAATCTTTGGCCAAAGGTTGTACCGATGCGAAAATCATTGAATTGGAAAATAGTAATAAAGATCAAACTTTACAACCTCTAGTTGTTGCCAACATTTTGAAAAATGAAATTGAAAATGACAAACAATCAAACTTGGTCATCCTGGGGAAACAGGCCATTGACGAAGATAACAACAATGTTGGGCAGATGTTGGCCAGTTTGTTGAATTGGCCACAAGCCACCAATGCTTCCAAAGTCGAATTGTTGTCAAGTGGTAGTGCTGATGCAGCTGAAACCATCCAGGTCACTAAAGAGATTGATTCCGGTGAAGAGATTATCAAGTCTGAATTGCCAATGGTCATCACCACCGACTTGAGACTAAACGTTCCTAGATACGCTACTTTACCAAAAATCATGAAGGCTAAAAAAATTAAAATTGAAATTAACAAATTGAAAATCAATGATGAATTATTGAAAATTAATGATAGTGTCAAAGTCTTGGAATATTCAGAACCTGAGAAGAGAAAACAAGGTATCAAAGTCAACAGTGTTGATGAACTAATTGAAAAATTAAAAGACATCAAAGCCATCTAGGTTACTGAACTATATGATTATGAAGACTGAATCAAGAAGCACATTCAAAGACTTTTTTTGATTGTTGATCTTATTTTACTATTTTTTTTTTTTTTATATTCTATGATGTTATTAAATATGTATATAAATATGTACCCTATATATAGTTGTGTCTTATAAACAGACACAAAAGAACCTGATGTCTTTTAAACATTCTTTCTTTTTCACAAAGAATTGTTCATTTCTTTTTGCCAAAGTCAAGTAGTGTCATGGTTAAACCCGGTGGTTGTTTGCTTAGAAATGTTTCTCTATACCATTCTTCGAAAGTTGGTGTCAATGTCTGTGCATATCGCATGTCTTGTTTCTGTTTGTACAATTCACACTCTTTTATCCACAACTTTAAAATGGATGTTAAATTTTCCTTGTCTAAAGATTGGCCTCTCTCACCAGTTTGTTGTTGTTGTTCTTTTTCTAATATGGACAATATGTAATCTGGTACTAAAGGGATGCCTTCTTCATTTATCACGTATTTTTCTTTAACGACTGTTTTCATGTTTTTTTTACTATTTTCAATTATTACTTAATTTGTTTTTATGTTTGATTGTTTTCTTTTATTTAGATAGAGTTATACTATATGAAGTGGATAACTTTCTATTCTGTGTTTATGTAATTACACAACTTATATATCAAGGATGTATAATGATATCCGGAAAAAATAGAGCAAAAAATAACGACGAATCGCAACACCAGATCATGTGACCTATATTCATACATCGGCAAGATCTTTTTAAAGTTGACAAATACGCTCTTGTTGGGTCACCCAAACTATCTCTGTTACTGTTGTTCCTGTAGTTGCTGCTTATAATCTGAAACTAATTTTAATAATTCAAATTCGTTTTTAACTTTATTCTTCGTATCTTTTAATTTGGATAAATTAATTTTTTCAATATTTTCTGTTGCCCATTTGTCCAACTGTTCTTTTTCTAAAGCTTCATCAACCAAACCAATACACACAATTTCACTTCCCCTGAGTAGCTTCACTTTTTCAATTTGATTTTGATCGTTATTTATGTGGCTGGCTTCTGTATCTTTAGTTTCACTTTCTGTTTCAACATCTTCATTGGTTTTCTCCTGACTTGCGATGTTCCTGCTATGAAACCTTGGTTCGCAGTTTTCTAGTATTATATTGGAGTGCTTATCAAACCCAGCCAATGTACCTTCCAAAGTATCGCCTAGTGTTGTGATCACAACAACTTTCTGTTCTAAATAATCTTTTAACAATGACATCTGCTCTTATATATATGTATATGTGTTGTGTGTATGATTCTTCTTTTTCGCTATGATCCTAGTTTAAACAAATGAAAAATCGTATTTCACTCTGGTTTTTTGACTAAGCTTTTGATTCTTTTACGTTTTGTTATTAAGCTTGTTATCAATCATCAACTTTAGATGATCAGTTGTATTATTTTAAACTAAACATTTTACACACACACATTTCATACATAAACGGAAAATCAACTAACATTTAGAAAACTAAATTTTAAAAAAACTATTATAGTCTCTGCAAGAAAAACCAGTTTTTAAAACGAAAGCGATTAAACCCATACATTTCATACAAACTCTATGCAGATAAAATTATGGTGCCGGGTATTAATGTGTTCTCTTAAGGAACATTCAACAAATGTTTAATGTGTTTAAACTTAGTTCCGTTTAATTAATTACTAAAAATAATAAATTTTGAAACAAAGATTTGTTTCAACACAGTATTGATCAATACACCAACACCAACACAACGGCTCTTATTAAAAGTTTAGGTCAAATCACAAAAGAACAAATCTAATCATGGCGCATATTACTGAAAGTGATGTTGACAAGACTGCGACTGAATTTTATCATACTCCTAATCATTATCCTTCAGCGGCAAAACCATTATCATCATCACAAACACCGTCATCATCTTCTCAGAATATTCAAAGCAATTTTATTTTAATTAAAAACATAAATAAGCAAATAAACGAAGTACATTGTGATTTGCACAATATCAAAGATGAACACAAGGAATCAGCAACCGGTATTCTCACAGACTTTAATGAAATAAAAGAGCTTTTTGGAATTTATAAACATGATAACCAAGTGTTATACGAGTATTTAAAAAAAATAGAGCAGATGGTACAGCAACTTGGTGATACCAGAAACAGTACCTCCAATATACCTGACATTGGAAAATGCATCGATAATGTCAATGAACTTGCCACGGGTTTTCACAATTTTAGAGATTCATTTGAAAAAGATATTAACAAATTTCAAAATGAGAATGATATGTTTATTGATAAGAAGTTTATAGATGTCTTTGCTAAGATTAACGTTTTGACTGACAAAATCAGTATTTTAGAAAAGAAATTGTTTGAACTAGAGACTTGTGTAACGACCACCTCTAGTAACAACGATCACATGAAAACAAAGGTTGACAATGAGCTAGAAAAATTACAAGATAGTGTGTCTATGAAATTACAAGAACAAACAAAATATATGGCAAAACTTGAATCGAAAAGTAAATCACAAGAATCAAAAATCAATGAGTTACAAACTAAATTGAATTTATTAATTTCAAAATTAAGAGATAATAAAAATGACATTAACAGAATGAAGAGAGATAATGGAAAAGTATCAAAACCTCAAAAGTCTTACTCGCGACAAGAAAATCATGACAATAAAAAGATTATACTAAATACCACCTCAAACACCAACACTAAAAAAGATAAAAACAATGCAAGTGAAAAGGACCCATTCCAATTACCAGATTAGACTTATGTATCAGTGGAAAACCAATTATTTCAGAAATCAAAAAAACCCCTATACATTAGAACTACCCAAATACTCAAGATCTATACCTATAACTGATCAATTTTCTTGTATCATCAATTTCCAAAAACAAATCGTTTAGAGTACCCATATGGTTTAAATTGTCATAGTACAGTTTGTACATTGGCAAGTATCTTTGTACAAAATCCTCCACTTGTTTGTCACTCATCCCTTGTCCGTTTGATTTTGAAATCAATTCGTGTTCTTGTTGTAGTCTCCACTTCAACACCAGATCCTCAATATTAAGTGTTGGAACACTCTTGATAATGACACCACAACTGTTCCCCGCGTGTTTTATTGATTGATTGTCCCATAAGATCTCTGAGTACTTGGCCAATTCTTTATTGATGATTACCATGCTGTTGTTTTCACCAAGAAGTTTTGCATCGTCTTCATCAACACTTGTGTATCCAAGAAACCAACCTTCAAAAAGAATAATATCAATAGGGAAATGCACAGTTTCAGGAATATCCAATCTGTCACCTTCCCCATTAAACTTGGATTTATCATACCTTGGAATTTCCAAAGTAGTCTTAGTTTTAGAATCTCTGCTTAAAAGAGTATTAATAAAATCGTTTAAAAGTGGCAAATCGTGTGTCAATGGCAAACCTCTCCCACAAACCAATGGATTATGTACCCCTATAGTATTGTTTATATGAACTTGATCCTCGTGTTTCAAATAAAAATCATCTATAGAAACTTGTAAACTTTTAGTATTCTTGATTTCAGTATTCAACTTTTTAATCAATTTGGTAGTCAAATATGTTTTTCCTGACCCTTGTGGAGCAGAAACAAAAACAAAAAAAGGTTTAATATCCTCACCCTTTTCGATACATTTCTTTTTGTATTGGAAATAACAATCTTTGATATATTCAAATGAAACATCAATTGTACTTTTGGTTGAGCTATTGATATGATTCGTCATAGTGTGTGTATGTGTGGTTTTTTGTTCTTGTTTTGATAAGAGAGTTTATTTCTAAATATGGATGGAAGAAAATCATTTTTCCTGATCCTCTAATTTGTATAGATAATAATTTTCATACCGAGTAAAGTATTGAATTTAAAGTCATAGTAGTAACAAATTGATCATTTATTGCAACTTTTCTTCATGTTTAAATACAACCCCTTGTTTTTACACCTGACCATAAACAAGGCAGAAGAGATCAAGATTTCCCGGTGACCCGACCTGATTAGTCATTAAATTATGCATGGGAATGAGAATGATGAAAGTGTCATTTCTCTCCATTTACCCTACCCATTTCCAATCTTCCCTTCCCTTTTTGGTAGAGAGATTTGAAAAAAACCTTTTGCGAAAAAAGATTTAGCCTTAAGAGATTCTTACTGCAGGGTAACAACTGTAGGTCAACTGCACATGACCTACACCACACATAAATACAACAATGTAGAAATACAGTTACGTCATGTCAAATGTCAAGACACTTATATTGTCATATTACCGTGTTCTTAATAGGTTAAACTATATTACATGTCGTAGTTTATGATCTTTTTTAGTTGATAGTTAAGTATAGGTGTATTGTATATTTAATTTATCCAAACGTTTTATCAACTCGTATAAAAGTACTACAGATGGTACTTTAAAAGAAGACAACCTGACGTACATCACAAGAATACATGTACTTTTATGCGTTTCATAAACCCATAAAAGTACAATACAAATATAATAATCACATGATTTCTTTACTCTCTCTCTCATTCTCTTAAAAGTAATATCACGCCATATCTACAAACATACAAAAAACCAGATCTACATCACATTCTAAGCAGTAGTTTTTCTTTCCTTCTTACATTACACAACAGAGAGTGCATTGCTTGGTGACTTACAAAAGAAATAAAAGACTCACAATGTTGGTCTGTCCGGGTGTGTAAATTTTTGTGCACGTGTATCTATTGGGATTACTTTGAAAAAAAAAATTTTTTTTCAAAGAAAAAAAAAAATTTAAAAAAAAAATTTAAAGAGAAAAAAAAAGTTCAACAAACTTTCTGTCTGAATTTTTGTGCTTGAATTTACGATAACTTAGACATTATTGGAGTGTGTATTGTTGAACTATGTAATTTAAAATATTTGGACGTAATACATGGTAGAGTTATACTTCATAACTCCATTTTCAATACATGCAAGATTTTTAGTGGTGGTGGTGGTGGTGGTGGTGTACTTGTATATTAGGTTAATTTTAAAGATGGAACAATTTTACTTTGACATTGATTTTGTTCAGCTTTAGGGTGTATATATTTATCCAATAAGTATGTACAATTTTTATGTAATAGTTTTTCCGATAAATTTTAAAGTGTATGGATATATTTATAAGTTGAATCTTGAACTTATAGATATAAAGTGGTTGAAAAAAACATTTAAGTCATAAAAATACAAAGAAAAGACAACACAAAACAGAGTTAACAAACAAAACAGGTATTACACATAAACTATCAAAGTTCTTTCACAGACAACACGTATTAGAGTTTCACAACAATTACTGAAAAGTCAAACTATTCAGACTTTTTTAGATATATTTCCTACAATAATAGGAATCCTGTAAGTAGTTTACCAATTTGATTGGAATATTTTAAAAAGAAAAACAACACCCACCCACACACACACAATAACAAATTATCAATAGTTGCAAAAACCTGTAAATAGCAACCAACACCCGACACAACAAAACAGAACACAAAACAAAAAGATGTCTTACAACGATCCGTGGTCTGATAATAATATTCCTAGTGTGAATGCAGAATTAGAGTCTGTCATTTCTTCTCTATCCCAAATCTCTAATCCGCAATCTACAGCAAACACAAATAACAATAACAACAACAACAATAATCAGTTGCGTGCAAGTCAGCAGATTGGTTCTTACAGAAGAAACTCGATGGCTTCCAACAGTGATGGTGGTTCTGAACATCAATCTGCTTTTCAACAAGCCCAATCTTTGGATTTCCAGTCTGCAATGAACAACAATAACAACAATAACAACCTTAATGTTGGACACAGCGCAAACTCTCCTGTTTTGAGAAGAACTACTCTGTCTGTTGGTGGGTTTTCTTTGAATGGAGCTTCTTCCAATGCAGGAGGTAGTAGTTCTCCTATTGTTGCTAGTGCCAACAATTTGAACAACAATGTAAATAGTTTAAACAACAAGTTTTCATCCAACAATAGATTGGTTGGATATGCAGCTTCTATTGGGGGTCCACAAAATACAGTTCACAATATGGGAAACAATTCAATTTCTTTCAATTATAATTCAAATGGTAATTTAAATTCAAATGTAAATGCAAATGCAAATGCTTCTGGTGCTGGCAATTCAAGTGGGAGTTTTTTCGAAAATTTCGGGAAACAACTAGTTGAGGCAACAAAAGAAGTAGAATTAAACACAAATGTTACTACAGATGAAGATGTGACAGTTCAACAGTTTGTCACTTCTTCATCCAGATCAGCAAGTTTGCAAGTTGATGCATACAATGGCGTTTCTGATTCAAGACAAAACTCTAATATCCTAGAAAACAACAATTCCAACACCAATGGAGAAAACGAGGGGTTGGGATCCATGGAACCTGTAACATCTTCTATCAAACAATGGAACCCAGAAACTGCTAGAAGTTTTTATCCTTCGAGTCCAATGGGAATGCATGCTGGTCCAGTTGGTATCCCTTTCAATGGGTTGTACAATCCGCTGGGAGTTCATGCACAACATCATCATCACCACCATCCAGCTCCACAGGGGAAATATCAGTTTACTCCTACTGCTATTGGTCATGCCGATTTTTCCAATCCTCAATTGAAAAAATCCGAGACAGATAAATCTGGTACCAAAGGAACAAATGGTCCGGGCGCAAAAGAACAACAACAACAACAAGAAATCCCAACTCCGATTAATAGTCCTCCGTTTTTCATTAATCCGTATTTAAGCTACGGTGTGACTCCTCCACCAATGCCCGTCAACACCAACCCTGAATCATCTGATATCAAAGATGGTTCAAACAAAAATGAACAAGGTGGAAAAAAGGAAGGTGAAGCTGGTTTGGTTTACCTACCTCCTTTTGATCCTAGACAATATCCAGGAAACAATCAAATGAACCCATATCATTATCAAGTCCCACAAGATTATCCATATGGGAATGGATTTTTCCATCCAATGGGTTTTCCACCACCTGGATCTCCAGTCAATGCAGCTAATCCAAATATGTCTTTTGCTAACAACAAAAACAACAAGGGAAACCCATATTTGAAGCACAACAGTAAGAACAACAACAACAGCAATAACAACTCTTTTAAAAACAAACAAGGTTTGTCATCTATCCCTGTTTTGAATACAAACTCGACTTCGTCCAACTCATCCACTGGCAGTGGCTCTAATAAAACTGGTTTTAACAACTCCAAAAACAATGCTAAACGTAGAAAAGAGCCTGTTTACAGGTCACCTAAATTGGAGGAATTCATCCAGTCTTCCAAAGAAACCAACCATGAGTTGGGAGAATTGTATGGCCACGCGTATGAATTTTGTAAAGACCAAGTCGGTTCCAGGTTCATTCAAGACAAATTGCCATTTGCTTCCGATGCTGACAAGGAGATGATTTTCAACGAAATAAGAGAACAAGCTTTGGAATTGATGGATGACGTATTTGGTAACTATGTTATTCAAATGTTTTTTGAACTCGGCTCTGAGGTCCAAAAGGAAACATTGGTACAATCTGTTTTGGGCAATGTACTAAAGTTGACACAATCCCAATATGGTTGTAGAATCATTCAAAAATCTTTGGTTTATGTGAAGTTGGAGCAAAAAATCAAAATTGTTGATGAACTAAAAGATCACGTCTTTGATTGTATCAAGGATCAAAACGGAAACCACGTCATTCAAAAAGCCATTGAAAACATTCCATTGGAGAAATTGCCATATGTTTCAGCCAGTTTGAAAGGTCAAATTTACCATTTCTCCACACACCCATATGGTTGTAGAGTTGTGCAAAGAATTTTGGAATTTGGTGGAGAAAAAGATAGACAATTGGTATTGGACGAGTTGAAGGATTTCTACTCTTATTTGATTCAAAACGAGTTTGGTAATTATGTCATCCAGTATATTTTGAAATCATCCAAAAACTCATCTACTGACGATATGTTGGATGTCAAACAAGCTATTGTTGATTTGGTTTGTCAAAAGATTGTCGAGTTTTCCTGTCACAAGTACGCTTCCAATGTTGTAGAACAAATTTTGTTTTTGGGTAACGACTCTCAGAAAAGACAATTATTTAGCGTTATTATTCCTAAAACTGAAGAGGACGCTTTGGAATTGAAAGACTCTGAGTTCATTGCCATCATGATGAAAGACCAGTACGCCAACTATGTTATCCAAAAACTGGTGAAAGTCACCACTGGTCAAGACAAGAAATTGTTGGTCATATCGATCAGATCTTATTTGGACCAAGTCAAATCCAACCATGCTGCTAACAATAACAATGGGAGAAAGCAAAAACACTTAGCAAGTGTAGAAAAATTGGCTTCCTTGGTCTCCAACCTCTCAATTTGAAGTATTTCCCATAATATGTATAATTAGAGAAATGTAAAAATATCTTGTGTATAATCGTTTCGTTAAATAATCCTATAAATAAGTGAACTATAAATCTATTTAAGCGTTATTCATGTAACCAACGCATAAACAAAAGTCCAGGACATAAGGAAGGCCGCTAGCCCTCTGAACAAGTTGTTGATAAATATTTCTTGGATTGGCGAATCAAAATATCTACCTGCGTTTCCGTTACAAATCCAAACAGAGAATAAAATACCAATTGTGAAGAATTGGGTAAAAAAGAACGTAAACCCTGAAAAGGACTGAAGTTGTAACAATCCACAACAGCACCCACCGACTAGCGAGGTTGAATCGTGAATATACTGTAGCACCTGGTTATTTTTGAAAACACTTCTTGGGGATATGACTTTAGACATTGTTGCTTGAGGTTGTTGGTTATCTTTTATTTGTGTAATCCTAGCTTAATTTCCTACAACAGTGAACAAGTCCCCCAACCTGGTGAGATACACACTATTCGAACTTCTTGGTGCTCGAGCAAAAAAAAAAAAAACAAAAATACCACAACAAAAAAATTAAAAAACAGCACCAGACGAACGGAATTATTCAAACCTGATCTTACTAAGGAAAAGCCAATATAGCAAACAAGAATACAACCAACACCAATAATGAGTGAAAGTCTTCAAAAATTGACTCTTGAAGAGCGTTTGGAATTGGCTGCAAAAACGAGAAGAAAGGGAAGAGGGAAAAACAAGCAGCAGAACGGTTTGAAGGGTGAGGATTCACCAGCCTTTACACCTGAACCAGAACAACCTGATAACACACCAACTCAGTCAATTACAGATTCACAACCACTTGAAAAGACACCGGACACTGTGGAAGAAGAAGGTGAAAGCAAGGACAAAAAAGTTGCACAACCAGAAACCACATCGGAAACTCCAAATCAGGCACCAAAAAATGAACCAGTGAAATTGAATAGTTCAAAAAGCCTAGACTCACATATTGAATTGAATAGCGAAGTCATGAAATACTTGGGATTCTCCCCAAAAGATTTAAAGCTTCCGTTGCCTGATTTTCTGGCAAGACTAGAGACCCAGGTGATCAACAATGTGCGCTCACACAATGTGAGCTTGAGTCAGAGAGACGGGTTGATCGCCCAGTTGCGCAAAGAAGGCACCGCACTAAGCAAAAAAGAGTTGAAGTTAAACGAAACTAATAAGGCATTGAAAAAGGATAAAACTAAAACCGATATGAAATTGGAAATATGTCAAGAAGAGTTATCTGGGAAAATTGCAGAATCGGAAAGACTGCACATTGAGTTTTATAAAATGAAAGAAAAAAACCAAAAATTACAAGAGCAATTCGATGACTTGAAGAAGGAAAAGGAACTTTTAGAAACCAAGTTTAAAAATTTGTCTGACATCGAGATGAGTAAAACAAAACAGGAATTGGAAACCTACAAGAGCGAAAGTCAACAAATGGGAAACAAGTACAGCTCTATTGTTGCTGAATATGAGCAATTAAAGTCTAAATCGTCAGTTCAGTATGAGTCATTGAAAAGAACAACCGAAGAGGAAATTTCCATATTGGAGACAAAACTGGAACAATATAGAATCAGACTAGAGGACCAAAATTTGCAAATCGATGACGAACAAGGGGCTTCCAAGACAGAATATTTGGACAAGCTTCAATCCAAATACAACAAGTTGACCTCTGACTTACAAAAAGCAAACGAAAACTGGTCGTTAGTTGAACAGAAATTGCACGAACGATTATCACACATGCAGATGGACTACGATAAGTGTGTTTCTTCCCAGAAAGATACAAGATACATGTTGGACTTGGCAAATCAGCAAAAAGAGACGTTGAGCGCAGAATTGGAAAAAGAAATAGCATTCGGACGTGGCTTGCGTACACAGATAGTCGATTTGTCCTTAAAAATCGAAGTTTTAGAATTTCAGTTGAACACGGCAATCAGAGACAAGGATATGCTTTCTGACAAAGCGGCCTTGCAACAAAAGCAACTAGAAGAAATGTTTTTTTCATCTTTCACAGTCACCGACAGAAGGAAAGGTAAGTCATCTAGACATAACAGCAGTTTGGCACTTAACAAGCTATCCAGTCATAGAGAAGAGGATGAAACGGAGCTACTGGCGGAAGATGATGCTTCTCGTGCTTTGAAACTGCAGCTAGAAGACGAATGGGACATCAAAAAAATTCCAAAGGAGAAAGGGCTAGACGTGGTGAGTCAAGATGGCTCCGTGTATGAGATGTCGTCTAGTGTTGGCGCAAAATTGGAAGACTCTAGACAAAATTCCCTAGGTCTTCACAGTATATCTTCTTTCAACAGACATAATAGTGATGTGAGCCAACAATTTTTAGATGACTCAGAAGACCCGTTTTCCGGCAGACGTGTATCTTACGTGGGCTCTACTCCAACTCAAGCACAATCGGCCAACCCAACAAGCACACAATTGGTTTCTAGAATGGGTGGCCAAGTCAGAAGATTAGAGACAGAATTGGCGTCCCTAAGAGACTCATGGGAAAAGGCACAAAAGGAGAAATCAGAGGCTCGTGAGGAAATGCTCAGATTAATGGAAGAAAATGATGTGTTGCAATCTTTTAAAGATTTAAACGCAGAGTTGACAAATAAAGTGGACTCCTTAGAAATCGAGCTGGATGTGTACAAAAGCGACAACGAAAACAAAAGAAGAACCATAGAAGAATTACAAAACGATGTGTCTGACTTGAAAGAGTTGATGCATATTCAAATCCAACAGATGGTAGAACTACAGGAAAAGTGTAGATAGTATGTATTTTCTTTAAAGAGAAAAATCGATAAAAAACACTACAATATGTATTATATATTTCCCTGTTCGGCAGCAAACTGTGTGTGACTGTCGATATCTTGGGCATCCCATGGATAACACAGCCATTTGTCAGGAACCTCTTGGGCTGCATAGTATCTGCCTTCTTCGAACATCTGGGCAGGCAACTCTGCATTCTTTTGCTTTTGTTTGTTGTGCAGAACAAAAATAGAAAACTCGGTTTTCTCATTCAGTCTTCCCGTCTTTTCTTGCTGTTTCTCAATTTCCTTTTCCAACTCCGACAAAGCATAGTGTAATGTGGTTCTACTGTCGTCGACTTCATCAACAATCAGAATTCTTTTCCCAATAATAGAGTCGAAACTTTTTTCAAGCGTGGCTAAGTCTAGCCATTGGGTTCTAAGAACTTCTTTCCCAATTTTTTGTTCGTACTCTTCAGAGCCCATGTTTTCATACAAAGACAATCCAATTGCTTGAATAGGAACATTTCTGCCCTCGACTTTCAGAAATGTTCTAATGATTCTGCTTGGAATCAGGCCACCTCCCGAAATGGCAATAATCATATCGACCGGCCCAGTTTCCAGAATTCTGGCAGCTGTTTGTTTACATAACTTGTGCACGTTGTTGTACGAAATGTACATTTTATCTTCAGAGCTCATTTTTCTTGGTGACTGTTGTTGCTGTTCTTTTGTCCCTGATGGGCTTCTGATTAGTTCTTATTAAATTAGTGATTCATCTTTTAACGAGTCAAAAGAAAAAAAAATAATAAACGGTGAGCCATTTGTTTTCGAAAACATTTTTTTTTTTTTTTGTTTTAGTCATTTTAAATCTTTAGTTAAGTGGATAACAATAGAAAGAATCTACTGGTATTTTTTTAACCTATGTATTTATTGTATGTATAACATAATATATAGTGTTAAAGAGCTGTCTCAATTTAGTACCCCCTGTACAACATCCTAATGACGCTGCATTTTTGAAGAGTAAAATGTACCAATAAAAGATTTGTTCGTATTGAAACCAGTATGATCAGAGAGATACGTCCAAACTAAAAAAACTATGATCCTGAGGTTTTTAACACCTCATCAATGTTTTCAACATCATTTTCTTGTTTAATAGCAGTTTGAGAGTTTTGAAGTTTTGAAGTAGAAATAAAACTCAACTCATCATCATCATATTCGTCATCTTCGATTATTATTACCTCGGTATTTGTAATTTCATTTGGAATGCTAGGTTCGCTATATTCTAATGAAACATTTTCTGTTGTATTGATATTCGATTTATTCATTTTAGTCAAACGAGTGTCTGGTGTAGTATTGTTATTATTAGAGCAATCGGGATCAGCAATCGTATCAACGGTCTTAGAAGTATTTGGAACAGGGGAACTCGGACTAGAATTGGTAATAATGTAATCGTGCTCATGATGATTATTAACAGTACCATTAATAGTACCATTAAAAGTAATGTTATGAGCAACGTTACTCGGACTATCAGTAGAAGAACTGGGATTAATATCATTATTACTCGTAGAATCGGATGGTGATTCAACTTTTTCCCTATTTGTGGTGCCTTCTTCAAGTTTATTTGCGACGTGTTTGGATTGCTTTCCAGAACCATTCGGTTCAGTCTCTTTATTCACATCAGTTTCCCCTGATTCTTTATCCATAGTATTAGGCTGCGTGGAGTTTGTTTCCTGCTTTTCATTTGATATCGTTTGAGAATATAAACGTTTGTTACTTTTTTTCGCAGCAGCATCATCATTTTGAGAAAGAAGATAATATATACGAGAAATAAATGCTTCAAGAAAAGGACGATCGCTATCTTGAACAGACTCTGCATATGGTAGTGATGCCAGTTGTATATATTTTTTTATTTTTTTGTTTTTTGACTGAACCTTCGAAACAGATCTCACGACCCGCAGATACTTTGAAAAACAAAAAAAAAAAAAAAATTCGAGATTTTAATATACAGAGAACAATAGTTTATAACAGTTATATCTTATATATATGTACACTAAGCTTCGTCAACATCGTCATTTTCCTCACCATCTATGTAATGCATGTTTTCTTCGTCATCGTCTTCTTCATCATCTTCATCATCTTCAGGTTCGTTGTCTTCTTCATCAGCACCAATCAACAAACCATCCATTTCCTTCCTTAGTTCGGCCTGTGCGATCAACATTTCTACTTTACCTTGAATGGACAATAACAATGGCAATGTTGCGCTGGTGGAAGCCAATGAGTGTTTCAAGTTTTTGTTTGTTTTGCTGATAGTGGATGAAACTTTTTTGGAGACATGGACATTGAATAAAATCAAAATCCATTTCAAGAAAAGAGAGCAGTTATGATTATCGTTCCAAGGGTTTTGAGAAACATGCTTGGACAAACTTTCATAGATACCAATGGAGTTGGTTTTGTTAATTTCAGTAGATACAAACTTCTTGATCATAGCCTCGTTCCATTTATCGGATTCGATAATTTTAATAATCTTGTCCATTTTTTGGTTTTCAGTAAAAGCGTTTATTAGAGATTCAAAAATGTCTTTCTTTTCTTTTCTTGATGCTTTTTGTGGGACCTCTTCCAAAACCAATTCTTCTTCTTCAACATGTTTTTCACTGTTCAACCCATTGTCTTGTTTGTTACTGATAACCAAGTTAGATCTTAAGTTGCTTTCTTCTAGAATATCGAATTTCGGTTCATTGACGTCTAACCAAGCAACAATCAATTTCCCGTTAGCTAAAACTACGGAATCAATGATTTCGGAGTTTTCAACAGAAATCTTTGAGGTTTGAATATCAGAGTCCAAATCAAAAACGGACAAAGTCCCATCGACAGCAGTGGCTATTATTTTGTTGGATCCCCAGACATCTAGTCTTTCAGATTCGAATGCCCATTCTCTATCAACTTTCCGGTTTTCAAAAACTTTGATAGAGTTCAAGTCCGCGATAACGTATTTGTTGCCAATCATCTTAATACCAACACACCCAAAAATTTCAAAAGTTTCCAAAGTAGTAGGTCTTCTTTTAGATGGGTCAACAATATACACATTTTTTTCGGTGACAACAGCTAATCTCATGGTATTTTCGTCGACTTTCAAAATGTCGAACAATAAAATGTCGTCAGATCTGCCATCAGTTAGGTGGAATGTCTTGACTGGTTTGGTGGAGTCATAACTAAACTGTTTGACAGTTTTGTCACTGTCTAAAATCCACAAGTATTTGCCAAATGTTTTCAAGCCAATGACTTCGTGCTTGTTTTTGATAATGTTTACGATTTGGTTATTTTCATAGAAAACTAATTTTCCCTGGGAAAAGCAGTTCACAAAAACATTGACATTGGATGCACCATTCGAGCTTAGTTCTTTGCCGTCAAGTTTTCTCTTAGTACCGTTTTCAGAGGCACTGCAAATCCAGGTGATCCCTTCAATGTCTTCCAATGACAAATCGTCTTTTTCATAGTCAATGGTTTTGATCAATGTGCTTCTGGCCTTGTATCCATCTACGGCATCTAAAGGATATAGATTGATGATATCTTTTTGGTTGGCTGGTTGAAAGGCAAACATCCCAGCATCTTGTGAAAATGAGCAAATTGAGTTAAACCCTGTCATATATGGAGTATTTTAGGTGTCTTTTGTGTTGTTTTACCTATTTCTCATCAGGACTTCATCGAAGGAATATTTTGTGAAGACAATGTATCATCAGCAGATGAAAAAAGAAATTTGTCCCTCTGCTGAAAAGAAACGTAAATTTTTTTTTTATTTTTTGTTTTATTTTTTTTCATCACATTTCTTTTTTTTCGCCGTATTAAATTTACGATTTTTTTCTTCTTTTTGGGATTTAATTTATACAATTTCTTACAAAAATCACGTGCTATATTATACAAAACTACACAAAGGTGAGCTCACAATGATAATAAGCTTTCCAAATAAGCCTTGTCTTCATGAGACAAAGATCCTAGAGCGACTAAATGAGCTTCTGAGTTCATAGTCGTAATGACATTTTTGTACAATTCGTAAATGTTAATTTCCTCCAAAGTACTTGGAGCAAGAGGATCTTCTTCCAATTCATAGAAAAGTTGGTCATCTTCCTCATCTTGGAACGCACCAGAGCTTTGTAGGTTATTAGTACTGCTCTTCAACGCATCCATGTAAGCAGCGTTTTCTTGTAACGCTTCAAGTTGTTGACTTTCGTCATCAACATCAAGGTCTTCATTCCAGTCATCGTTATCATCGTACCCAAAATCATCATCAAAATTGGACCCACTTAAGTCAAATTCGGAAAATTGTTTACGTCTTTCGACAAATTTTTTCAAAACATGTGGGAAAGTAGCCATTAGATGAGCTAATTTAGCACCCATGACTGGGTAAAACGATGATGGAAGCAAAACAAAAGTCGATTCAGATTTACTGAACAAACTCAAGATTGCCATGGTGGACAACTTGATATCAAAGACTCTGGTCATTTTTGCAACATAAACGTTCAACCAATGATCAAAGAACAATTGTAACATGTCGCAGGATTTCAAAAATTGCAATGTCATTTCTGGGAAATAACACATAGCACTCAAAACAACATTGAAACTGGTGATACCGAATGCAATTCTTTTATTCAAAAACTCTCTTTCAGAGGTAATCGACTGAGCAGCATCAGACAAAATCTTTTCGACATAGGTAGGAACACAATTTTCACCCATTGACAAGATAATGTTCGTGGACAATTCGAAAGCAACGTTGATTTCATCCAAGTCAGCATCCTCACCACCATACCCTTTGGCATAGATTTCAAAAATTATGTCAGTATAAAATTGGTTTTTAGAGAGTTCAGCTTTCCCATAAATAAAGTAGTTTTTGATCAATAACATGAAACTTTCTAAATAAAAGCAGACTGTGCTTTCTTCTTTTTTGTTTAGCTCACCTACTAATTCCAAAACTTTCCAGGCAATTGGACTGACAGCACAGGTCAAGAAACAAGAGTTATCAAAGAAATCGCAAATGTCATGGTAAAAATCTTCCATTTCATTCTTTAACACAAATTCAGCAGCTGGGTAGAATGATTGTTCCAAGTTTTTAACAATATCTTTTGAGTTTTCAAAACAAAGCAAAATGGAAATGATTGTAGAGATAATAGAAACAGCAGTTGTTTGTTTGTTGTGTTCGTCAGGTAGACCTTCAGAACCAATAGCATTAATATCAAAATTAGAAGCGTCGTTCAATTCAATTGCTAGTTTCAAAAACTGTTGGACCAAGTTGTTCATTAACTCCACCCCAAACGGTTTCAATTCTTCAGAAAACTGTTCCACAAACTCTTGCAAAACACCGCTCAAAATGTCAGTTTCCAAGTCATTAGTGATTTTAAGTAATTTTTCCATGATTGGTAACACAATTGGCTTGACAGCTTCTTGGAATTCTGGGTCGGCAATGTACACTTGCATACAAACAGCAGAGTACAAAGTGACAGGAATGTTTTCATCGTCAGAACTGGTGAAACATTTTAAAACATTAGAGTAGATCGAACGAGTGATGTCAGTGTTTTTGAAGCTGAAGTCACCTAGTTGGAAAAAAATCTCACAAGCTCTGGCTCTCAAAAACCCATAGGAGCTGTCAAAAATTGGAAGAACAAAAGTGGTGATGAATTGCTCAACTTGGTCTACATATTTAGAGTTTTTAGAAACCAATTTTTCAACAATGGTGGAAAAAATCCTCAAGCTGGATTCAATTTCAATTGCGTTTTCCAAAGAAACAGTGCCTTGGAAATTGTTTGACAAATTGGATGAAATGAACTCTAAGGTAGGTTTCAAGGTGTACTTTGGTCTTCTTTTGATACATGTTTTCAAAAAGTCGACGGATGCAAAATCAGGCGAGTAATCTTCCTTCCAAGTTTCCAAAAATCTGTTGATATATTCTTGTGGGTCGGATTCAAAGATTTCCAATGTTTCCTCAGTTGGTTTCAAAATAGGGGCAACAACATGTTGCAAGATGGTACTGAAATGCGGATGAACCATGGCCCACGCTTCTTTGGAATGAACACACTCTTCCACAAACTTGATGATCAAGTATAGAGGTTCTTCAGCTAACCACAATGACTTGCTACCCCATTGTTCCAACTGTTGGAAAAACAATTGTAACAGGTGCGGCATGAATTTTTCAGTATACAAAGTGGAAAACTCAGAGTAGGAGGTAGTGGCAGTGAAAGATCCGGAAGCATATTTGGAAAACAATCTAGTCAAATTGAAGTAACTCCATTTTTTCGACTTGCACCATGGGTTAGATTTTCTGTTGTCGGCATCTTCCTGCATTATAGCTGCACTCAAAGGACGTTGGATCAATGAAATCTGGAAATTGGCCCATCCAATAAAGTAATCTTCTCTTTGCAACACAAATGGTAGATCGGTGTAAATAGCGAACTTGTAGCATTTCACAACCAACTTGACCATTTCACCAATCTTGGCATTTTCCATAGCAGTGTCGTTCTCCAACAAAGTATTACCAAACTGTAGAAGTTGTGGGAAGATTTCTAAAATGATTTTTTCAAACTCTTGTCTGGTGTCGTTTCTGCTGTATTTAAAGGATTTGCAAATTTCAGAAATGCACAACAACCCGATATGAGCATCGTTGATATCGTTTGTCGACAACAATCTCAAAGCTTCCGGCATCAAGCTTTCCCAGTTACCATTTCTGTAGTCAAAAACAACAATTGTGTTCAATGCAGACTGCAAAATTCTGATACAATTTGGGGCATTTGCTGAACAGGAAGTCAATGCTTTGATAAGCATATCTTTGATAACAGGCTTTTCATCTTGGTCGATTTTAACATTCAACAACTCGTTCTTAGTTTTAAAAGTACTGCTCCACCCGTACAAAATTTTGTTCTTAAAATACAGTGAGGCAGATAGTTTGACGCTATTTGGGATTTGCTCGGCAGAAATAATGTCCAAACAGGCGCCCAAAAACCCTGGTACTTTACTTGCTTCTTTAAGATGTTGCTCGGCTTGTGTTCTTATTTGCATATCATGATGCAAAGTACCCACAAAGCACTCCAATAACTGTTGCGGTTCCATTGGTTTTTTTCTTTGGATTTTGTCGAGCTTTCTGTTACGTTTCACCACTGTGAATTAAGATCTCATCAAGTAAAGGCTATCCGCTAATAATATAACAACAGAAAGGGAAGAAAAAAAAAAAAAAGAAAAGTCAAAAGTGAACTAAAACTTTTTTTCCGGGTATGTAAATGTTTCTATATGTGCTACACAGTGGTTTCAGATTTTGATGATGCCGAAAATCTTATGGAGCCTTTAGTAGGAGTCTCATTCAAAGCTATGGTAACAGTAGGTTTAGTGCTTGAACTGGTCATAAGTCCCAGCGAGCTGATCGAAAGTCTTTTGTTTTTGGTCGGTGTTTTAGCATAGTCGTCGCTGTCATCTGCCGGGCCGACCAAAGTAATGTTATTGCTGAATTCTCTTAGGGGGCTGCTCGATAGAGATGTTTTAGGGTTATCAAAAATAGTAGTATCGCTTGCTGAAAAAACCGACATTGCCCTACTGCTGGATTTCGTGCCTGAGGTCCCGTTACTAGATATTCTTTGAAGAGGATCGATAGGTTCATCTTTGATGTTTTCAAAAATTTCAATCAGGTCTCTGACCTTTGGAGAGTCTGTAACTGAATTCTGGACACTACTTCTGACACTGGACTCGTGACCAAAAATAGAGGCTTCTCTAGATGACGCTGATGACTCGCCGCTGTTTTCAGAAGTGACTGGTTCAATTTCCACGATCGGTTGCAAATATGGTGTCTCTAATTGTCCCAGTGACACCGACTTGGTTTGTTTATAGCTGCTCTCCATCACTTTCGTCAGTTGCGATTGCAGAGTTGGTTTTGGTATTTCAATATTGTTTTTAGAAAGATCCTCGTCAGCCGTCTTACTAACTACCACCTCTAATACACAACTCTCATCATTTTGAACAATTTCACGATCTGTCTCTGTCTCAGCGTGAGCATTCTTGGATGGTTGTTCTTCTATTTCTGGAATGATATTTGTTTCAAGTTGCAAGTTGTCTGCCACAATGTCTGGTGTTTCCTCTTTGACCTCTAACTCCGTTTGTGTCAACTTTAACTGTTCGATTGTCTCGACATATGGTTCTTTTTCAGTGACAGTAGTTTTCTCACTGGATACAACAACGGATACAATATCTTGTCTCATTTTTTCAACTTTGGTAACGGCAATAGGAAATGTTGTTTCTGGCTCGTATTCAGAAGAAGTGAATGAATCGGGCGTATCATCACTCACAAAGTATATTTCATCATCAACTATCTCTTTCATGACAGTCACATCAGTATCGGTGCCACTTCTGTTTTTGTAAAGAAGAAAAACAGTGACTACAAAAAATACTACGATAAATAATCTGTTCTCGTCTAACTCTGAAAGTTGTTGCTCTAGTTTGTGGCTTTGCAATCGGTCGATTCTATTCGCACCAAATTCTACACATTGCGATTGTAGCCAGCTATCAAAAGACATGATAACCCAGACAAAAAGTTTATTGTTTTGTTTAGTCGTCTCTGGTTTCTTTACTCATATCATGTTTTGTTCATAGCCAAGGAATTTGATAAATTAAATATTTCACGAAACTCTGTATCTATCATAAACAAACAAAAAAAATGAAAATTGTATTTTTTTTTTTGTTGAAGTGTACTCTGCACAGCTAATGGGACAATGTCGTCTGATGTTTTATAAGGGAAACCTGTTGGCCCAGGGGCAAAATATTGGTTAGGTATATAAGGGGATTTCATTTGTAGGATGCTCGTGTATAAAGGGATCTGTACCTGGATCACGATAAGCATTAATAGAACAAGTACCTTTTAAGAACCCAAAAACCTTGAGTGAAAACAGAGGTCATAAATCCATATTGACAGCGTTTTCTATTCAGGTTATCAGTGTTGCAAAATCGTAATCTATTTTTAAATCGCTTCAATAATTTATTAGCAAACAAAGATGAACAGACATGTTTTGGAAATTATGATCAAAACTAAATCAAATCTTAGTATTTTGATCTATACGTAGATTTTTCTTTATCATTAAATTCATACACAAAATAAAGGTACCTGTACATATCAAGTCAACGAGCGCAAACTCATCAATATAACTTGCAAAATGGCTTGCAACGTCCAAAACCCTATTCTTCTGATCCTAATAGATCTTCTTTCCTCATCTACTGCGTACGCAGCAAACGCTTCGTACACTTTCTCGCTCATATCGTCATTCAACAAAGAGTCATACATCGTCCAAGACCCTGCAAAGTCCTGCACATCCTTTTCAATAATACACCTAATAGGTATGTATGCCCTACTTGAGTTCAAGTATCCGACGATTGGTCTAATCAACGCATTGTTTATGTAACTCAACTCCGAAGTCAATAGAGGGATCTGAGCCTGCACATTGTGAAGTCTCAAATAGTAATCTATCACCATTTGCTCATTTTCTTCGCTGGTTGAAAGCAGAAGCAGGTTTTTAACAAATTTCTTGGGATTCAAAAACGGGTCGTCTTTCAAATTGAAGAAATCCATCACCAAGTTCTTTTTCTCCTTGTTAATTATCTTTATATTTCCAATCATATCAACTTTCCCCTGGGTAATCCAGCCAAAGGGACCCTTCACACCACCATTCAAATGGTCAACATTCAAATTGTCTACACGCATCGTAGTGATCAACTTATCATGCTCATTGTATCTTTTGTGTATACTGAACAGTGAGTTGTCATATGTCCCACTCATGGCATTAGCATTGATAAAATCATATAAAAACCAATGTTTCCTTAGTTGCGGAAGCTCACAATTGAAGACAGACACTTTGAATGGCCGGAATCCATTGGGCTGGTATATAGTGAACAACACGTCGTTCATAACAAACTTGTCAATCTCAAAATCCCCAGGCTGGTGAATGTTCAAATAGTTTCTTGGATCATCGTCTTCCTTCCAAAAAACATGTGTTCTGTCCACCACACCTCTTATCCCGTTCATCTCTAACTCATCTATGATACCTTTCCCTGTAAACCACTTGATGAAACTGAAACTAACATTGACTTGATCGATTGTTAAATCGTACTGAGTGAAATTGCCCTCGTCAAAACCATCCTCGTTTATTAATATCTGCTGTTGACTCAAAGCCAACTTGGCCCTAGTGACGGCCTCCCTTTGTGAACCTTTCAAAAAGTTTCTCGCATTTTTATCTTCATCTTTTATAGGTCTTTTGGATACAAACACATTGTTGAAAGTAATCTTCCCACCTTTCCAATCTGGAACAATGGCGTTTTCAAAAACCACTACCAAATTTGACGAGTTTTCAGTGATTAGTTCACCAACTTTTGTTGCCAAGTATTCTTGAGCAAAAACAGTGTTCATGAACAATAAGATTAGAGATGTGAACCCGGTTGTCCAAAGCAAAATGATCAACATATTACTCACTAAAATCCATGACACAACAGCACTGATGTCGTCTGAATTGAAAGGATTCATTGATTTTTTCAAAAACCATTTAGTGTTAATTTTTATGCGGCTCCACAAATTGGTAGTTTGCGATAAATAATAGTCTTTTGTTTTTGGTGGAGGAGGTTTTTCCGAAAAACTTTTAATCGATTTCTGGGTATTCGTATATGCAAGACTGGATCTCACAATGGTTCTTTGGGATATGCATGATAAAAATATATATTTATTCAAGCTATTGCTGTTGCTTAAAATTGTCCTTATGGGTAGTTGTCTCCGTACCAACCCTTTTAACATAGTATAGGTGGATGGTCTTTTCTTTATTTTTCTGTATCATTGATGACTCTCTAAAGTATAAAGAGCCTAACCCCTTCTAATTTATTTTTCAATGTTTTCTTTTCTTTTTTTATTTTTTCAAGATTATACGCTCGGGTAATGATTCCGGGATTAAATTCTGAAAAAAGGCTAAGACGAAGTTTCTACGCAATGATAAGAACAAAGGCAATGATTTCATCTAAACATGTTATATAAATAAGTACAAACAAAAATCACATCAAACTGAACTACCTCTTCTAGCAAACTTATAAACAGTTTCCCAATGAATAGTCACAGTACTATTCCAAGTTAAATTTGGGACAAGTGAAAACACGTGTTTAAAAAAAGAATCAAGCATTTTGTCAACATCGTGTTGTTTTGCTTCGCGAGAACTAGTACCACTCCATGTCCAAACAAGGTTTTTGAATTGCTCAATTGTCATCATCTTTGACATGACCAACGGAAAATTACTTTTATTGCCCCTTCTGTAATCATCGTGGGTAAATTTTTCAACTCGGATATCATAAAAACCGTCATTAACTGTTATCTCCTGTTTTTTCAACAACCCTCTCATGATTGATCTACCAGGCTGATCCCAAAACTCTCCCAAGTAGTTTTTGTTGCAATCTAATGAGTTTAGTAAATCATCTAGCTCGGGATACTCCACAAATATTGGATTGTCATACCCCCATATGGCCAAAGTGCCGTTTGGTTTCAAGACTTTTTTGGCTTCTTCAAGAAATGATTTGAAAGGAATAAAATAGTGTGCTGCTTCAGCAGCAGTGATCATTTCCACTTCTTCAGATAAATTCTCAGACAAATCCATGCATGTTGCTACTTGCACCTCAATTTTAGGGTTGGATTTGTTTTTGTCAAGTTCAACTCTAGATTTTGCAGCCTCAAGCATCGTTGCTGAGGCATCTGTGGCAATAATTTTATCAAACTTGCCTTCATACAGTTTTTTCATTTGAAAAACAGCAGTTCCGGGCCCAGAACCTACATCTAATATTGTACCACACTGGTTACAATTTGACGAACACTCTTCGTGGTAACTCAAAAGATACCTATAAAAGGATTCTGTATATGAAGGTCTGATTTGATCATAAAAGTGACTATCAAAACTTTTACTAGAGAACTGTGACATTGGTGTTTGGATGGTTTTACTGTTTTTTATTCTATTAAATCAATTTGTAATCGATAGCGTTTGTGTCTTTTTAAACCATAAGATCTGAAGAAAAAAAAGTCCCCTAAAAATATATGAGCCATTTTTGAACACGTGAGGATGACCATGAACGGGAGGTTTCATCGGGTGACATTATCACTTTCAATCAAAAAGAGGATATTGCAAAACTCAAATCAGAGAATGATCATTACAATTGACGGCTAACTTGAAATTATATGATAACTAAAAAGAAAAATGTATTAAACACAAAACTGGCAAAAGAAACGATATAGGTCAAAATATAAACTACTACATGAAGAAAAGCACCGCCAAAATGAAATGAAATCCAAATAAGAATGCGTTTTCGTGTTTGTATAATGGTATAAAGCCATCATTACTATCAGTTGGGACGATTGAAGTTGGAGGTGGGATTTTTGATAAAGTTGTTGGTCCGCTACTGCTAGCTGTAGGTATATCAGGAGAGTCACTCGGGGTTGGGAGTGGTGTGATACTAATAGAAGGTTTAGGACCTGGCGAACTGGATGTAGGAATTGTTGAGCCTGTAGGATTTTGTGGGGTGTTACTAAAAGAAGTGCTTTTTGTAGAGCTGGATGGTTTGTATGAGGATAGCGTACTCGGGGTGCTGCTACTCGATGGGTCGTCAGTTGAACTTTCCGGTACATTGCTATCCGTAGATGACGTGGTTTTTGTGGGAGATTCAGATTTATCATCGTCTCTAGATTTTGTAGTGGTGGTAGTAGATGTAGAAGATTTACTGCTACTAGGATTGTAGGAAGAGGTGCTAGATGTACTACGGGACGACGTACTGGTGGTTGTATCACTTGGTCCGCTAGAGGTAGTACTGGGGATGCTAGTACCGGTACTCTTGGTAGGACTTTTGGATGTGGTACTAGGAATGATACTGCTGGTAGTGTTAGTGGGAGTGGTACTGGTACTTGAAATGGAAGGAATACTACCGGAGCTTGAGCTAGACGTCGTACTAGATGTACTGCTAGAGCTAGGGCTTGAGGTAGTAGTAGACGTAGTGCTGGACGTTGTACTAGAGCTAGAGCTTGAACGAGTACTAGATGTAGGACTAGATGTAGGACTAGAGGTAGGGGAGGTAGAGCTTGAGCTAGAGCATGAACTAGAGCTTGATGTGGTGCTGGACGTACTACCAGACGTAGTACTAGACGAAGTGCTGGTCGTGGTACTAGGGGTGGTACTAGAGGAACTGTCGGAGGTAGTGCTTGACGTGGTACTTGACGTGGTACTTGAAGTCGTGCTGGAAGTAGTACTAGATGTAGTACTGGATGAGGTCGAAGTTGAACTGGAGGAAGTACTACTAGATGTGGTACTGGATGAAGGAGTGCTAGAAGTGGTACTAGAAGTAGTACTAGTCGTAGAACTAGAGGTGCTGCTGGATGAGGTTGTAGTTGAACTAGATGAAGTTGTACTTGAGCTAGATGACGTTGTAGTTGAACTGGAAGAGCTTCCTGCATCACAAACTTGGCGCAAATCTTCAAGACTGCTAAACACATGTCCTTTGAAGTTTGTTGTGAAAACATTGTCTGTCGGTGTTGTATATGCTAAACTGTACGCTACCGCGTTGTCTGCGTTGACATATAATAGTCTAATAGGATAATAATTTCCTCCTACCAGTTGAACAGTGATTTGCTTGTTAGGAGCTGGCTGTTTTTGATAGGATCTATATTGATAAGCGTCTTCTTCGAAATCTGTACCATTACCAGCAATTTGCTGGCAGCACTGAAATGCATTATCGGCACCTATGCTGATAATTGCAAAATCATCTGTCGTACCTAGTTTAAATTGATAATTACCCGTTGTGTCTGCATAAAAATACCCTTTTGCTTCCATCGAAAAATAGTAACCTTTGAAGGAGCTTGAGATACCAGTTCCACTAACGGGAGCAGTCCATCCTCCATACGCAGCTGAAAAGCTGCCATCGTAACCTGAGTAGTAGCCCCAGTCTGAATAAGTTTTAAACCCACTTTGAATATATGATGTTTGCATATACGAGCTATAAGGATAGTAACGCGGAACTCCGTAAAAATTTAAATCGAAACCATCCTGTAGTTGGTAACCACTGGGAAAATCACACGATCCTACTGTACTGTTATCGGCAGCCGTGACAAATATTTGATAATTAAAGAAGAGCACAAAGCATAAAAAAACTAATGATTGGTGAAGCATTCTGACTCTGAGAGCTACTTTGTTGTGATTTTTTTTTGTTTTTCTATGTGGATAATCTGAAATGTATATTGAATCGGATCCTCAGCTAAGAAAATCGACAACCAGGGTGTCTCTGTAAGAGTTACGTCGACAACGATTAAAAAAAACATATGTTGATAACCTTGCTTCTTTTATAAGATATAAATACTATCAGTAATAGCTTAGTAATTGTAGCAATAAACCAATGTACCAGATGTGAGGTATCTCTGTGCCCCACAAATGTGAACAGTTTTTGCTGTTTTCATGGCCCCTTTAAACAGTTACAGCATTTTTTATTTGACAGTTCCATAAATCTATCTACTCTGTTTAGATTTTGCGGTTTGATTAATTTACAGTGATAAACTATGGTTGTTGTTCCCTCCGAGGAAACAGTTTTACCCTTGACATTCAACTTTAGCAAAATTTTGTTGTGTCTAATTTTTTTTACGATATTCAACAAAAAAGTTGTGTGCGTGATTTTACAGACGGATATAAAATCACATGATACTCGTTAACTCTTGAAAATTAAAAAGGAAAAATAAAAAGTGATTTACACCATTATGTTTCTGTAACACATACTCTGCTAATTACTTTGAGGAAGAGCAACGTCGTTTCTATGAGTGAATCATATAAGTAGCTTCGATCGAAATTTTTAGACGTTTTTAGTCTTCTGTTTGCCTCTGTCTGGACAAATGTTCATAAGAGGTAATGTCCCATAACTACCACACATATATTAAAATTAGCAAACTGCCTAAAATTTAAACAGTCGCCAGTTGGTGTGTGTTTACACCTATGTATTGGAAACCTTTCTATGTTTTTTAAGGTTGCGAAAAACTTGACTATATCGTATCAACAAACTAAAAGGTCCTCTAATCAGACTACTAGATATTTTAGTGATCTTTTTTGAGTAAATGAAAGTTTGTAAGATTTTCAGGTTTGACTGCGCATTTTAACGAACAAAATTGTAAATTATGTTCCTTCAAATGAAGTTTACTAAATTTTACGTCAAACAGAATTAACGTTTGAACTTGAACACTTGATGTTACACAAATTTAAATAGTGGTATTACAAATATGCACTTTTCAGAACTTACACTTCTCAAACTATCCCCCAAAAAAAAGATTCTTGTGATTCAATTTTGCAGTTCTGCATATCCCGATAATTTTTCTTGTGTTGGTGATCATTTAACAAAGAACATCCCATCTAATTTCTTGAAACAAGGACACGCCAATCGTGCTTATAACTCGACTCAAATTTGATCACATGATCTTTGAACCGACAAGCATAAAAAAATCTTCTCGCGCTTTAAAGATTTAGCCAGAGAAGTTTTTTCAACTCCGTTTTGATCAGCAAGGTGATCCACTTAGTAAAAACAGGCGAAAAACCCATGAAAGAGAACACAACACGGACATTCAGAATCAGGAAGAACTTGTGGGTCATATGTGGGTTTCTTGTTGAGAAACGGCCACCACTACCTCTAAAGATAATTTTGAGTGATAGTACGCAGGCTAAGGATTTGTTCCAGGAGCTTACTCCGGAGCAAAGAGCAGTTTGCATAAACACAAAGAGCAGTTTGAACTTTCCAGAAGACAAATGTGTGACTTTTCCTAATATTGAGCCTCTCCTAGAGGAGTTACGCGTCACAGCTGGCCCTTTTTTGTTTGAGCTCCCGACTGGTCGATGGGTGGTGATCACAGCCAAGTCAAAGCAATTTGAAAACGTTTCTTTCTTGCAGCCCCTGGAAATTCACCAGTATGGTTCTAAGTCATACAACACTGCGATATACACTAAAAGTCCAAACATAGTGAGTGGGTTTCAATTTCACGCAGTGCAAGCGTTCCAGGAGGCGTACCGCAACATCAGGCAACATGGCGTTCCTTTAAATTTTCAACTATTTTTTGGGTCAGAGTATGAGCATTTTGTCAGTCAATCCCTTGACGAGCTCTGTACCAATGCAAATAAGTTTGGATCTTTGATAGGCGGGTTCTTCAAGGGAGCACAGCCAACACAGCTGAAGGATATATGTGTGATCTTTGGTCGATTCATAGCAGGCACCCGTTGGAGCGGAACTCAAACCACAGTGATGGATTTCTTGCGTTTTTGCT
>JAJMDI010000004.1:0-16392 GCA_030573535.1 Hanseniaspora occidentalis var. citrica
AAAAAAAAAAAAAAAAAAAAAAAAAAACTGTCAAATTTTGTTTTCACCTTCATCAAAACACAACGAAGGTCACGAGGGCATGGGGCAAAATTATTCAAGATGTTTTAAAAAATGGAGTATTTACACTAATAGACTAAATTGTTTTTATGAGAGATATACAAATAGTTATAATAATTATTTTCTTGAAGAGACATTGGTAATAGTCTCAATTTCAACGTCTGTGGAAATAGCAGAATCAGCAGTCTTAGGAGCAATGGATTCGACACTTTCTTTTGAGACTTCGATGTTTTCGGCTTCTTTTTGAGCCAACCATTCTTCGTATTCTTTTGGAACACCAGTGGTGTTGATTGGAATAGAATAACCAACATTGTTTTTCAACTCGTCGCCCATCAAGGTTTCCAAGTTTTGAATGAATTCGTTCATTTGCTCTTTGGTTTCAACATTTTCCAAAGATTGTGGTTTCAATACTTTCACAATAATTTGACCAGCATTGAAAATACCTAATTTGTCACAGTTAATGGTAGAAGTGTTACTGACAACAACAGGAACAATTGGAATACCACCGTCTTTGGCCAACCAAAAGGCACCTTTTTTGAATGGCAGCATTTTCAATTCGGTTGTTTTGGATCTTGTTCCTTCTGGGAAAATCCACAAAGATCTTTTTTCATCAACGACTTTTTGTAAACCTTTGTTTAAAGTTTTAACAGATTTGTCTCTGTTGGCTCTGTCCAAAAACAAAGTACCACTCAAGGACATAAACCAACCTAACAATGGGACGTATTTTAATGATTTTTTGGAAGTAACAGTACATCCTTTAGGGAAAGTTCTACCCAACATCAAAATATCCAGAGTAGATTGATGGTTAGAAACAAAAATACAAGGAGAACTTTCGTTCAAAATATCCTCGTTGATGACTTTGAAAGTGATACCCAAACAGCCACCCATAATTAAATTGAAACATCTGGCAGTGGACCATTGAGCTAGTCTTTTTTTCCCAATACAACTGAAAATACAACTAACAACAACACCATAGATGGCACATGTTCCCAGTAGTAACACAGATGTTACGGATTTGACATAATACTTTAGTTTTGATAGAAGAGGCATATTTCTCTCAAATTATGTGTATGGGTTGATGGTAGAGAAGATGTTATCTATTTTTTTGTTTTTGTTTTTGAATATTTTTCAAATATTGAATCTCATTGATTATATATGTATCTATATTGACCTAACAAATGTAGGTAATATCTATCTCATTTAGTTAATCACGTCTTGTTTCTGATTTGTTTTTCAGCTGAGTTTTTTTATTTCATTTTTGTTTTTTTTTTTTTTTTCAACAAAAATTATCTGTACGGGGAAAAAAGCTGGATATTTTTGGAATCATTTTTTCGGCAGGATTAAATCTAATGAGTATAAAGAAAACGTACAAACAATGATTCCAAGTCTTAATAGATGGTCATTGAACGAAAATCAATAAGCATAGTCCAATTATTAGAATTGGTAGTTTAAAAGTTTGTTTCACTCAAAAGATCAAAGTGCAAGATGGATATTCTGAATCAGTGTAGAATTTATCCTCTCTCTCATTTTTACAAACCTTGTAGAATTGATTGGTTTGTAGAACCGAAAAAGGAAGTTAAAGAAGAACTGAATGATTACAATGATCAGTTCAGTAATTTAAATCACAGAACAATAAGAAATAACAACATTAGTGTGGTGAACTCTAATAATAACGATCATATACACGTTAATTTGAAAACTCTACTTGACAACAACTACACGGAGTTTGTCATGAATCATGTGTTACAATCGATTGAGTTTGCAGCTCAGACTGACTATGATGATTTCAAAGAACAGAACACTAACAGCAGTCAAGACTCCTTAAATATGGACGAGGATAAACACATTGTGGTTTTCATCATAGATATAGGCTCTTCTTGGAATCAAGTATGTGGGAAAAAAACAATAATTCAAAAATCCACCTCTAAAGACGGCCAGGGGAATGGTGTGACAATAATAAGACAACATTTTGAAACATCTATAATGGGGGAGCTTGCGCAGCTGCTCAACTTTCTGGCAGGCACTGTCTTAAAGATATCCAAGTTTCAACAGTACTTGAAGAACTCTTTTGATATACCTGCATATTATCAGTTGGGAGCTGTACTCATAGACAATTTGTCATATTTTAATATATCATCACACTCGATGTTACCTTTAACTACAATACAAACTTTTTCTAACAGTGGTACAATTAGTAATACAAACCACAGAGATCGTGATGCTTCTGATATAGAAAATTACGAATCCATATACACGTTGAAAAAACTACTTGCTGATGTGAGGAATTTATATGGAGCTTTAACTATAACCATCAGTTTTGAAAACAAGCATTTTTGAAAAGAACATTGCATACATATATTTTTTTTTTCTCTTCTGAAAGTTGGTATTATACCTTATGTACGTAGAGTTACCTTGATATAAATAGTATAAATCACGAGCACTGTGGAAATTCTGAATCATACAGTTCCTATAATAGATTAAGCTGAAAATGTTATTGATTGATTAATTGATGAAAATTTCATTTCACTTCACTTACTGATCCGTTTTTTTAAAAAGAAAATAATTTAATATTCCGTGATAGTTTAACGGTTAGAATTGGCGTTTGTCGCATGCCAGATCGGGGTTCGATTCCCCGTCGCGGAGGATTATTTTTTTTGTCATTTTCAAGGCTATAATGGGGTTCATGGTGATCGTCACATCAATCTGTATTCTTGTTTGTTTAATTGTGTTTTTTTTTTTGAGAAAAAACCCCATCAGCTTTGTACTTGTTACATTAATATTTCCTAAGTTTCGTGTTTAATCAAGACAAAGTATACATTTGTATATTAATGCTGTTTTCATATCAATAAAGTCTTTAAAAAATACAATATTCTGCTCTTTTGCAAGAATAAACAAATTTGTGCAATGAGAAAGACGACTATTTTTAAAAAAAAAAAAAATTATAAGTCCGTGATAGTTTAACGGTTAGAATTGGCGTTTGTCGCATGCCAGATCGGGGTTCGATTCCCCGTCGCGGAGGCTTAATTTTTTTTTGGTTTTCATTTTTTTTACAGGTATGCTTTAGCTGAGACATTAACGAGACTATGTTACATTAATGATCTTTGATTAGAAGTATCTGTTCTCTTTTTTCAAGTCTTTTCTTTTTTCATTATTTCATAGTTTAGTAGATCATATATCATGTTCTTTTTACCTCAGACTATCATGTATGTTAGAGCAACACAAAATCCAAAACCCCTCCTCTCCCCCTTCCCATCTCACAGAGACTTTAGCAATTTATATTTACATTTATATACAAATTTAGAACACCTACTGAAAAAGTATACATCAGAAAACAAAAGAATAAAATGACACTTTACTGTTCGTTCTTTGACCTGTTCATGTTGTACATTCAAATATAAACAAAATTCCCATTATTTAATTAGGCCCAATTTTTTAAATTTTGTAAAATTATAGGTCCGTGATAGTTTAACGGTTAGAATTGGCGTTTGTCGCATGCCAGATCGGGGTTCGATTCCCCGTCGCGGAGATTTAATTTTTTTCACTCTCACTAAGATTGAATCACGTGAGTTTGAGTTTTTTTTTTTTTCTTGTTTCCTTTGTTTATTTTTTTTTGAACATTTTTCCTATTGACCATAAATACCCTTTTGAAAGGAAAATACTATGTACAGTGTAAAATAATAAACAAACAAACCAGAAAGTAATCCAGTCTTTTTAATAAACATTTCTCACTTTAATTCTAGGTGTATATCTAGGTATTTTTAATACTTTGTTTTAGTTATGTATACTATATTAAGTCATCGTGAGCTTTCAATTTTTCATTACCTACATGACCCCCCAAAAAGTGAATTTTTAGTTTACAACTTTTTTTTTCTTATACCTATGAACCAGAAATTATAGATTAAAAAAAAAACTTATCATTTCCACATTGTAACTCAAACTCACAGTGATATACTTTTACATTGTAACAATTGTTTGAATTTTCATTACTCCTTTGCTATGTTCATTTTTTTAAAAAAAATGCTACAATCTCCACAAACATAAACAATCCATACATTTAATTAAATCAAGTAAGTATTTAAACTCAATTAAAATGCAGATATACAATATCACTAGTAAGGAACCATGACTCATCACTACTCATCACCTTTAATAACATATTGAACACAATCATCATCACGTGTACACTTTTTAACAAAAAAATTGAAAATTTTCCAAAAATTACGATTTCCGTTTTTGTCACTTTTTTTCTTACATTAATTAAGAGACAATAAATAAATTTACTTAGAAACAAATGCAACTAAAAAAAAAAAAAAGGAGAAAAAGAAAAAAAAAATTTAACTTTTTTCTCTTTCTTTCTGGGCTTGGCTCATAAACTTTTTTTTACCTTTTTGAATAAATAATTGATTATAAATAAAAAAAAAAGAGAGAAAGAATTTTTATTATCATTCGCTAATCGATACTGCAGTACTACCAAGATATTCATACAAAAAAATGATTCAACAACAGATACGTGAATTATTTTAAATTTTATTAATTTGTTCGATGAGTAAACGATCTTCTCTCTATATATTTATTATCAATATCACAATTATATATAACTGGAGTGTATGTATTGTGAACGTCTTGAAACGGTTTTGACATATTTATTTATAACGTAATAAAGAAAGATTAGATAAGATAGAAAAACTCATCAAGATAAGAAAAAATTTACATATCAGAAATAAAATTATACAGATAAAGATAAAATGAGTGCATTATCTAGAATAGAACATAATGCTACAAAGCATATTCGTTCTTTTTTCCAAAATCACAAAACAGAACACGTCAAGGCGTTGGCCTACATCATTTCTCTTATATCATGTGTGAGTGCTGGTTCAGTCATGATCATCTCGCTTTATAGTCTGACATGGATGTCCAAGTACAAGTTCACCTCGCTACAGATCAACTTGATTTCCACGGCAGTCAACGTCGGTGGGTACTTGACTCCTCCGTTCCTTGGTCTACTGTGTGATGCCCACGGCCCCGTTGTGCTTTCTTTTACCTCGATGTTTGCCTATGTCCCACACTACTACATTTTGTCTAGAAGTGATGCAAACACAAATTTCAATATCGTGTTGTACTGTTTTTTCATGATTGGGGTCGGTACATCTTCTTTATTTTTCAGTGCTTTGATTTCGTGTTCTAAATTTTTCCCCAACTCCAAGCTTTTGTCTATTTCTTTACCAACCACATGTTACGGTATTTCTTCTATTTGGTTGGGGAGACTTATCACCCATGGTTCTTTTTTCAAACAGAAGGTTTCTTCAACCTCTTTTGACAATTATTTGGATTTGAAACATGTCTACAAGTTCTTTTGCATTTTTTATTTAACAATCACAGTTTTTGACTGGGTTTCTACATCTATTGTTTCAAGATTGAAGGGGGAAATGGGGAAATTGTCTTTGGAAGATGTCTCACAATCCAGTGAAGATAGTGAAACAAGAAACAATGACATTGAACAACAAGCTCAACAACCTGTCACAGAAGAAGAACCGCTATTGAAATCCCAGAGAAAATCCAACTCCCCATCTCCATCCACGTCTCCATCCACGTCTCCATCTTCATCCTCATCTAACTTGCCAGTGTCATCCATCAAGGAGAAAATGCTTGGTTTCTACAAGGACCCAAGTGCCCACTTGCTACTATTGGTTATGTTTATTTCGATTGGTCCAATGGAAATGTACATCACCAACATGGGTACTGTTACTGAACTATACGACCACGGGTTGAAGATTGCGAGTGGGGTGTACGATCCTCAAAACACGTTGTCGTTGTTTTCTATGAGTTCTACACTTGTCAGACTTTTCACCGGGTTGTTTATGGATTTCTGTAGCAAGAAATTGAAAGTGAAAAACATCGAGATCTACGTCTTATGGGGCTTCTTGTGCATTGGTGCTCTTTCCCAGTTTTTGATGCTACTCTCAAACAAAAACCTAATGCCTGCAACCTCGTTGATGGGGATGACCTACGGTGGTCTGTTCACCACCATGCCTGTTGTTGTCATGTCCCACTGGGGCAGCGAGATCTTCGGGACAGCTTACGGGTCCTGTATGATTGCGCCTGCGTTTGGGTCTTCTACCTTTGGGATCATCTTTGCTCACGTTTTCCAAAATAACGCATGTTCAGTCACTGACGAATCATCATCGTACAAATGTATTGGTAACAACTTTCAAATCACCATGTTCTCCTACATCATCGCATTGTTTGTTGCAATGTTCATTTACTTGGGCATGTGGAGAAAACACTAATGACTTTGTTCAAATCTTGTAATTTTTTTTAGCATTCATCTCTAAATATTCATATATAAATAAACGGAATCTACATCTGATAATTAGTTTCTTCATACTCTCACGTACATCAAACCAGAATAGAGTTATAAGTATGTCAAGTTAGTTATACATCCCATCACTTGTTACCCAGACACACATTGGGAACATAATAGTCATTATTCAAATATTTGTTTCTTAAATTTTTTCAAAATTTTTTTTTTTTTTTTTTTTGGTTGTTGTTGGTGTTGTTCATTGTTGACTGTTGTTGTTGTGTACGTGTTTAAAAAAAAATTTAAAGTTTATGGCATAGTTAAAAGGGAGGAAAAATTTCGTCACTAAATTTGTTCATTGTTTTTGTTTTGGTTGTGGTGTTCAGATTTAACAAACATGTTGTTGACTCTCATGATTATGGTTTGACTTTGAGAAGTTATGGATTTAGAATATTAATACTTTAATTGAGCGTTATTGACTATTCACCGTAGGTTATTATCAATTGTTCCATAACTTGTCTATGTTGTAAGTTCTTACTTTAATACGAAAAAAATAGGACAAAAACCTAGGAATTTCCACAAACAAAATCCACACGTTCAATATTGAAAATTTGATAGATTGCACTATCCAATAAAAAGAAACCTCCCATATTGACTTCCCTTTAGATCTAATCCTCATACTAAAAACTCACTTTTTTTATCGTCACTAAACTAGATTTAAAAATAATATACAATAACATTCAGAATAAAACATAAAAACTATGAGTTCTGCTACTAGTCAATTTTTAGAATTTTTCAAACCATTCCAACCATACTTACCGGAAGTTGTTGCTCCAGCCAGAGCCGTTCCTTACAAACAAAAATTAATCTGGACAGGTGTCACTTTGTTGATCTTCTTGGTCATGAGTGAAATCCCATTGTACGGTATTTTGTCTTCTGAATCCGCCGATCCATTGTACTGGTTAAGAGCCATGTTGGCCAGTAACAGAGGTACCTTGATGGAATTGGGTGTTTCTCCAATCATTACTTCTTCTATGATTTTCCAATTCTTGCAAGGTACCCAATTGTTGGCTATCAACAAAGAATCCAAAAAGGAAAGAGAATTATTCGAACTTGCTCAAAAAGTCTGTTCCATCATCTTGACTGTTGGTCAAGCCATTGTTGTTGTTTTGAGTGGTAACTACGGTAAACCAAGCGATTTGGGTATTGCCATCTGTTTATTGCAATGTTTCCAGTTGATTTTCGCTTCTTTGATTGTCTTTTTGTTAGACGAATTGTTAACCAAAGGTTATGGTTTGGGTAGTGGTATTTCTTTGTTCACTGCCACCAACATTGCTGAACAAATCTTCTGGAAAGCTTTTGCTCCAACCACTGTTCAAACTGGTAGAGGTACCGAATTTGAAGGTGCTGTTATTTCTTTCTTCCACTTGTTGATTGTTAGAAAAGATAAAAAGAGAGCTTTGGTTGAAGCTTTCTACAGATCCCACTTACCAAACATGTTCCAAGTCTTGGCCACCATTGCTATTTTCTTATTTGTCTTATACTTACAAGGTTTCAGATACGAAATCCCAATCAAATCTACCAAAGTCAGAGGTCAAGTCGGTGTCTACCCAATCAAATTGTTTTACACTTCCAACACTCCAATCATGTTACAAAGTGCTTTGACTTCTAACGTTTTCTTGATCTCCCAATTGTTGTTCAACAAATTCCCATCCAACCCAATCATCAGATTGTTAGGTGTCTGGGGTATTGGTGGTGCCAACGGTATGAACGGTGGTCAAAAAATGGCTGTTAGTGGTGTTGCTTACTATTTGCAACCTCCTTTCTCTGTTACTGAAGCTGTCACCGACCCAATCAAAACCATCATTTACATTGCTTTTGTTTTAGGTTGTTGTGCTATGTTCTCCACCACCTGGACTGAAATCAGTGGTACTTCCGCTAAAGATGTTGCTAGACAATTCAAAGACCAAGGTATGGTCATCAGCGGTCAAAGAGAAACCAACGTTTACAAAACGTTGAAAAAAATCATCCCAACTGCTGCTGCTTTTGGTGGTGCATGTATCGGTGCCTTGAGTGTTGGTAGTGATTTATTAGGTACACTAGGTTCCGGTACCAGTATTTTGATGGCTTCCACCACCATTTATGGTTACTACGAAATTGCTGCCAAAGAAGGTGGTTTCAGTAAAAGTTTAGTCTCAGGTTTCTCTGAATTAATGTAATAAAACGAGAACAAACAAAAACAAAAAAAAAACAACAGATCACACACAATCTCCATATATGTATACTCAATAAACAAATTTTTATATATAAATTAAAAACTCAAACACATAAAGTTGAACTTCTCTTTTATATTCTTATGTAAATACACATACTGTTTAACAAGAACTAGTTTCTTTGAATAGTGACTTTTGACCTGCTGATTGAATCTCAGAGTTTTTTCAATTAAATTATTACAACACTAGTTGAAGCTGGGGAACAGTTGCAAATATTAACAAAGCATAGAAATACGCACTGGTGGTTTAGTGGTAAAATCTAAGTTTCCCATACTTAGGCCCCGGGTTCGATTCCCGGCCTGTGCATATTTTTTGCTGATTTTATATTTTTGTTTTTTAAAAATTTAAAAAAAAAAATAAATGCATCGGCCGGGAATCGAACCCGGGGCCCAACGATGGCAACGTTGGATTTTACCACTAAACCACCAATGCTTAGTAATTTGATGAACGTTTAAAAAGCAAAGAAAGCCCGACAAACTAAAAACGGAAGTTAAAAAAATCTCAAGGAAGAAATCAAAAGAAAAGAATTTTTAATGGAGATGCTAATATTGCAGTTTGAAAATTTGTTACCTAAATGTAATGAAAAAACCAACAACATACATTAAAGAAAAACCCCATCCTAAACCACAAAACATTGTTAAAGTATGAAGGGGGCTGTGAGGCATCAGGCTGTTGAATTTGCTTCTAAGAGGCGTTACGCAACTGCAGGGATTACCCATGCAATTCCAGAGCTGACTAGTCTTTCCAACAAATGGGGCGACCGTGTAAGCAAGGGTGAAATTAGGTTATTAAAATATAAAATGGACCCTAAAGATCCAACAACAAAAGCATCAAAATATCTTTTGTCGATGTTCCCATACCCATCGGGGAATCTTCACATTGGTCACTTGAGAGTATACACTATTAGTGACACGTTAAACAGATTTTACAAGCTAAATGGATACGACGTTATCCATCCAATGGGGTGGGATGCTTTTGGTCTTCCGGCAGAAAACGCTGCTATTGAGAGAAAAATTAGTCCTGCCACTTGGACCAAGTCTAATATCGAGAAGATGAAGGAACAAATGAATGCAATGGGGGTTAATTTTGACTGGAATAGAGAAGTTACTACCTGTAACCCTGACTACTATAAATTCACACAACTAATTTTTTTGGCCATGTTCAAAAACGGGCTAGCATACAGAAAGGAAGCTGAAATCAATTGGGATCCAATTGACAAGACTGTCTTGGCTAATGAGCAGGTCGATGCAGAAGGGAGGTCTTGGAGATCCGGTGCTCTAGTCGAAAAGAAACAATTGAAACAATGGTTTTTGGGAATTACCAAGTATGCACACGATCTACAAAACGATTTGAAATTTTTGAAAGACTGGCCTGAAAACGTCAAATCCATGCAAAAAAATTGGATTGGTGAATCACAAGGGACTGAATTAAAGTTCTTGTTGAATGAAAACTCAAGTAATCACAAGAACATTACTACTTTCACGACTAGAGTGGACACTATTTTCAGTGTGCAGTATTTAGCTTTAAGTACCAACCATGCTTTGTCTAAACACTTTAGTGTCAAAGATGGAAAGCTAGCTGAATTTATCAAAAAGTGCGAAACAGACGATTCATTTCAAGAATCCAAAGAAGGTTACTTATTAAGAGATGTGAAAGCTATTAATCCACTAACTCAAAAAGAAGTTCCAGTTTTTGTTGCACCTTACGTCATCGGATCTTACGGTCATGGTGCTGTGATGGGATGTCCAGGTCATGATCAAAGAGATTATGATTTTTGGCAGGAAAACGCTGAAGAAAGCAGTAAAAAAACAATTATTAAGACTATTGAACCAGTTGATGGCGCTGAAGATGCAACTCCGTATGTTTTCAGTAAAGGTAAATTGAACGACCAATGCCTGGAAGAATTCAAAGGGTTATCTATAAAAGAAGCTAAATTTCACATTACCAATAAGTTGAGACAATTAAAGTTGGGTGATTTCTCTACTCAATTCAAAATCAGAGATTGGTTGATTAGTAGACAAAGATACTGGGGTGCTCCTATTCCAATTATTCATTGTGACTCATGTGGTCCAGTTGGTGTACCAAGTAAGGATTTGCCAGTTTTATTACCAGAAGTTGATTCCTTGGTGTCTAAAGGTAATCCATTGACCAGTGTTGATGAATTTAAAAATTGTAAGTGTCCGAAATGTGGCGGCGCTGCCCAAAGAGAAACAGATACCATGGATACATTTATGGATAGTTCTTGGTATTTTTTCAGATACATTGATCCTAAGAATCCTAGACAACCAATCTCAAGGGCCTTGGCTGATGCTCATATGCCAGTAGATATGTATATTGGTGGTGTTGAGCATGCTATTTTACATTTATTATATTCAAGATTCATTTCCAAGTTTTTGACCGAAATTGGGGTCTGGCCAAAGGGTATTGAGCACCACGGTGAACCATTCAAAAAACTAGTTACCCAAGGTATGGTTCATGGCAGAACTTTCATCAATCCATCGAACAAGAGATTTTTGAAACCAGATGAATTGGATTTTTCAAAAGATCCACAAAATCCTGTCATTAGGGAAAACGGCATGATTCCACATGTTTCATACGAAAAAATGTCTAAATCTAAATACAACGGTGCTGATCCACAAGAGTGTATTTCCAAGCACAGTGCTGATGCCACCAGAGCTCATATTTTGTTCCAAGCTCCTATCAGCGATGTCTTGAATTGGGATGAATCTAAAATTGTTGGTGTCGAGCGTTGGTTACAAAAGATTTTGAAACTTGCTTCATCTCTAGATAAATCTTCTTATATCAGTGTTGAAAACGGTGTTGTCAATACAAAATCCTTTGAATGCTTAAAGAATGATGATGAAATCAAATTACATAATGAAACACAAAAATTGATCAGTTCCATCACCGTAAGTTTTAAGGACTCTTTGTCTTTAAACACAGTAATTTCCGATTATATGAAATTGACCAATTTAGTTGAGAACTCATTTAAAAATTTAAATATCTCTAATGATATGAAACTGAAAACTTTAATCAAATTGGCCAATATGATCTACCCTGTAACTCCATGTGTTAGCGAAGAGACGATTTCTATTATTTGTTCAAGCCAAGGCTGGGATTTTGAAGCATTTGTCAGAGCTTGGCCAGAAGCTGAGCCAGTGAAGGAATCTTCTGTTGTTAAGTACAACATTGTGATCAATGGTAAAATGAGATTTGTTTTTGAAAACACCAAAGATTTTATTGAATTGGAAGATTCTGAAGTTGTTAAAGCCTTGTTGGAAGAGCCACAAGGGGTAAAGTATTTATCAAATGGCGAGAAAAAATTTAAGAAAATCATTAAGAAAGGGAAAGTCATTAGTTTTGTTTTTTAATAACTGTACAAAAAAGTTTTATATATCATGTGGTTTAGAATGTTTTTCTAAACTCTTCAAACTTGTAAATAACAAATTTTTAACACCTACATAGGGATATTGCTGTAGAATTGAAATTTTTATTGATGCAAAGTCAGGAAAATCTTTTGGTAACATTGAGCTGGGGTTTTCTTGTTGTAACAACTCAATGAATTTTGAGTACGATGATTCAGTAATTGGATAAGAAAAATGAGGTATACCATATTTTTGTAAAATATCCATAAATATCTTTCTGAAACAATATTGGAAAGGCGATATTCCTGATACTGATAGAAAATCTTTTGGTTTTATTAAGTAAGTGTTGAAGTTGTATGTGTCTTGAATGACCTTGGAAATAAATGGTCCTTTAATGGCGAACACTCCCTTTGTGTACATGTTTTTAGTGTTTCTCCAAAGATAATTTGTCAAATGCACTGTTAACTCATTTAAAGCGTCCACAATCTCGTCGTTATCGCCATCCATGCAATTTTCTTCAACAAACGGCCTATACTTGACTATGACTTTACAAAGGTAATTTATTAACAAAGGATCGTTTAACTTGACAATCAAGGTATAAAATTCCGAGGGTTTGCCGAGCAAAACAAAAACGTTCTCACTAGTTATTGCGTCTTCCGGGAACTCTAGACTCAACTGTAGCAAGTGAATGAATGAAAGTGACAGGTGCCTGTTATATTGCAAGTTTTGACTTTTCGCTAATATTTTAAATAAAATATTTTTGAAAAAGGAAATGTAGTGTAGGTATTTATCGTGCTGGTCTTTGTTTTGTAATAATGTTTTGGTGATTGTATTGAGGCAAAGATATATGTACTCTATATCCATTGATTTTATTTCCAATAGATGTGAAAGATCTCTAACAGGTTTTTGACAGGGAACAATCAAATTTTTCTCTATATCAGACGTGAAACTCATGTTATTGAACATATTGTAATCTTTTGTTGGGAAAAATCTGCTCAAGAGATGTATCGCTAGATGAAGTTTTTTATTGCCAAACTGTTTTCCCCTTATCAAGATATCAACTGTTTCCTCTAAATACTCGCCTACTTCTTGTTTAGGTTGAAGTGTCAGATATAATAAAGAAAACTTATTTATATGAGAGAAATTCAGCAATTCACTAGGTGGTAAAACTAGATTTGGATAATATGTGATAAAGTCATTGATTGATTGAATTTTCCAAGCGGGTATTTTTTGTAAATCAGCGGAGTCCATTGAGAGTAATTTATCATTCATCAGTCTTTTCAAGTTGCTTTCATTCGTGAAATCTTGGTATATTTTCAGTATAGAGCCATCGATGGGCTGATCTGTGTAGTTTACACAAGCGAAAGTGACAATTTCCGATATTCTTTTTTTAATAAACGTTTGAATCCTCCTGTTGCACGTTATCACAAATGTGTGTTCCTTTAGCGACGCGGGAAGAAGTCTAGTGTACAACTTGTACAAGACCAAGAACTTGTAATCCTTTGTCTGTTTGTAGTAGTGCAACATAATTTTAGATCTGAATGGCCTGCAGTTTGATCTTGTTGTTAGGAGCACCAAAAGTGTCACGATGTTTTGTCTCAAATGCTCATAGTTCATCAGGTAGAAAAACTTTGAGTACAAGTCGTTAAAAAACGGCATATTATTCCTTTCCAACAAAACGTCTTTCCAAAGCGGGAACGTTTGAATGAACCATTTCAAAATGTCGTTCTGCAAGCTTTTGGAGTTTAGTGTTGGATCTCTTTCCTTTTCTTTCACTGCATATCTTTCGTCTTCAAAACCATCCTCTTCATCTTCACCGTCACTGTCCATTCCATTCCCTGCAAGTTCCTTTTCCAAGATAGACTCGTTTGTATTGAAAAAAGAAACCTTTAGAAAACATTCAAATATCTCCACAATGCAACGCTGCAAAGTCGCAGCGGTTCTTGGGAGGAGAATGTTGTTTAAAAAGTACCTCTTGGTGTGGATAGTAAATTTGTCTACAAAACATATGATTTTAAAAATCTTTACTATACTTTCTGAACTTGAAATCTTGTTTATTTCCACAAGTTTTGTTAAAATTGTAATTAGTTCATCCAGATTTTTGAAATACTCGGGAGACGACAAAGGGATTTCCTGAGACAGAGTTGCCTCCTCGTAAATCTCGTCTATGATATCCTCTACGGTTGCCATCGACCCTTGGTGTAATGCTATCTACTCTTTTTCTTCTTCCCTTCCCCCCTTCAGTTTTTACTTCTTTGAATAATCATTTTGTCTTGGTGCATGCATGCAACGCGTCGTTTTTGAATGTAAACAAATAATATTTTTCATGTATTTTTCCAAGATTCCGAAAATTTCATGAAAGTCACGTGTCATTTAAAAGATTATTAGTTTTTTTTTTTAAAAAAAAGTCTAAAGAGGATCTGCAACTTAAGGGTTTTATTATATATTTGTTGAAAATTTTCTTAAGCATCAATTTATTATTTATACATGTTATAGAACAAAAGATCAACACACTCAAAAACAACAAAGAAGAGACAACGCTATATGTTTTGATGAGGTGGATATTTTAATTTTCTCCTAATTTCTTTTTTTATTTACTCTTCAAATACTGTTTTTTTGTTTTCCGTATTACAACTTTAAAGTGCCATTGATATCGTAATGAGATCTAGATCTGATGTAAGGGTCCAATTTTGTGTAGTTTTCAGACAATTTTTTAGAGATTTCGATTTTTTCTTGTAAATATTTTTTAGAGTCTTTTTTATTGTCTGATTCAATCCAATGTATTGTTGATTGAATGAATTCTTCTATTATAATGTTTCTTTCCTTTTTGATAGCATCTCTGGTTTCAAAGTCTTTTAATTTAGAGTCCAAAGTTTCCCATTCTTTCACATCCTCAATAGGGAACTTGTCAAAATCGTGTTCGTCTTCACCACCCAAATATTCTGGGATATTGGCAGGACTGATGATCTTCCCAACATCTTTCAAGTTCTTGGTGAAAACAACTTTACTGGCAACAACAGGGTCCAACCAGTTCTTGACAATGTTCCAGATAGGAGAGAAGATCCAAGGAGCCTTGTGAATGATCAATTTACCTAGACATTCTGGATAGTGGGCTTCGAAACATTTGATTAAAAACTTAACAGGAGCGTAGTCCATGTTGGAAGTGCTGAAACCAGTCAAATCAAAGAAAATAGTTGCTTGGTCAACATATGGTTCTTTCAGAAACAATCTTGCTTGCTCGATGACAATCAAAGCGTAGTCTTCCATTTCGGCTTCTGTTTGGTCTGAGGAATAGTGCAACTTAGGTCTAACAAAGACAATAGGTCTCCCATTCAGATCAGAGTTTCTAATAACAGCCTTTCTCAACTTGATGTTTTTCTTCAACCCGGCCTTTTCAGTTTCATTGACAAATACATCTTTCTCACCTTTTTGAATCAATGCATCCGGATGTTGTTCTTTCAATCTCCAATGGATGGTCCCACTGATCATGGCCAAGCATTTGTCTGTATCCCATTTTCTTGCTCTTAAGAATCTTAAAACCAAGTTGTCTGGATAATCTGCTCTCAAAAATCCCCAAAAACTGTTTTTAACTTGTTTTGCATCGATTTTTTTTAAAGACTCGTGGATATATGAGTGTGGATAGCTGGCTTCAATGGCGCCTGCAGATCTAGAAGACATCAAAGAGCTGGATCTGTCTCTGTTTTTCTGAGCACTACTACTACTACTACTACTACTACTAGTATGGTGTTGACTGGAGCGGTTTGATTTCAAACCGAACCAGGACTTCTTGCCACTACCAGTACTACTGCTACCAATTGAATCAGCAGAGTCCCCGTTGTCAGGCTCAGTGGCTTCCAAGATATGTTTTGCGTCTAGTTTGTAACCCCAGTGCAACAAGAAGTTGGCCCACACTTGTTTCAAGGCCAACTCCTGTTTTGAATCCAAAGTCTCGATTCTTCCAGCCAAAATATTCGATGATTCTTGAGCAACCATTTTTTTTTTGATGTCCTCTGTTTATTTTTTGTGACTTCCTTGACTATAATGAATAGTGAATATCACAACCAAATAGTTGAAAAAAATAAGTAATTAAAATCTCACCTATTTAAATATATATATATTCATAAAAACATCAAACATCATCGAACTCGACTTATACCGAACAGTATTACACCTCATCAATATAATCCCAACTTTTATCTAAAAAATACAAACCTTCCTATTAAGAAGTTCCAAAATATTTAAGTTATATCTTATCTATTTTAAAAATAATATATTCGAAATTAAGTAACATTTCGTTGACTATAAAGTCTTAATCACACTATAACTATTAACAGATGAGACTTAAACTTTCATATATATAGAATATATTATTCACTAATTATTTACTATTTACTATTAG
>JAJMDI010000004.1:16492-77033 GCA_030573535.1 Hanseniaspora occidentalis var. citrica
TTTTTTTTTTTTTTTTTTTTTTTTTTTTTTTTTTTTTAAATTTTGTTGAATTTTAAGGTATTTCGTTGTTTTTTCTGCGTAATTTTGTAAGACAAAATGTTTAAAAAAATTCCTAAATTTGTCTGTCGACTCTACTTTGATGTTGTTGGAGTACTACGTAAGTTACTTTAAGCCTTGTTTATTTCACGTTTCTACACTTGTTCATATTATGGCGAGACTTAGTTGTTTTAACATTGAGGAGGGGGGGTAAGTGATACCATTTTAACGTCAGATCCTTACTTAGTAAACAAAGTAGTAGTAAGAAGGTATTATATAGTTACTAAGAATAATTAGTACAAAAAGACTCCGTACGAGTAAAAGCCGGTAAAAATAAAAAAACAAAAAAAAAAGAAAAGAGGAAAAAAAAGAAGTGACAATATCGGGTAACGGCACGTGCACCTTAAATTATATTTTTTTTTAGCTGAGAATTATATACAGAAGAATAAAGGGGAAGAGTTGTTTGTTAATGTTATTGATGTTGTTAATTATGTATTTGTTATTATTAGACTTGGCATTTATATTGGAGATCCGTAAATTTATTTAGATTGAATTGTTTATTTTAAGTACCAACTTTATTGACATTATATGTGTAATTTCAACTGTTAGAAAAAAAGTGATAAAGAAACACACAAAAAACACACAAAAAACACACAGAGATAATCAGAGAAGTGCAATATGACTAAACTAAATGTTGTCGGGTACAATGCCAGTGAGTTTGCAACAGTTGCGCAAAATGATCAGATTGTAGTTCAGAAACTGATTGATGCAAGTGATTACTACAAAGACACACTATTTATTAAGAACAAAGAGTACCACACCGAACAGGGGGTTGCTGCTATTTTATCCAGACCAGATCCTGAAAGCACTGCTAGCAGTTGTGGTGGGTTTGGTGTTGGTGGGAAAAAGGGGGTTTTGTTGTTGCATGGGCATGCGGGCCATAAAAACTACTTGGGGTACTCTGATCTTGCAGAAGCTTTGCAGAAAAACGGGTATTATGTCTTGAGAATTGATTTCAGAGGACTAGGTGACTCAGAAGATAATGCCGATAAAGAGATGGGCAGAACCATCCAACAGGATTTGGAAGACATTGAGAGTTGTTATTTGTATTTCAAAACAGTTTTAGGGGTCAAGTTGGACACCATTGTTGCTCACTCAAGAGCAGTTGTTTCTATGTTTGAGTTCCAATTGAAAGTCTTACAAAATGAGAAATACAACGATTTTGTTCCAAACTTGGTTAACTGTGCCGGGAGGTTTGATTCCAATGGTTTGAAAGACAAAATCATGTTGGAAAATCCACATTGGAATGATGATAATGGGTTTTCATGTAAAACTTTGAGATATGGGTCTTTAGAGACAATTTTTGTTTCAATGAAAGAATCTTTGTCTGCAATCAACGTGGACTGTTCTGCTTTTGTTAAAATAGACCCAAGATGTTTTGTTTTGTCGGTTTATGGGTCCAAGGATAGTGTTATTCCGTTGAGTGCTGGTGTTCAATATGGTAAAGTATTTGAAAATAGACATCAATTGGAAATTGTAGACTATGCAGACCACAATTTCTATGGATTAGAAGGGGATTTGAATAGGAAAAAATTACCTTTGAAAAGAGGGAAAGTAAACTATACACTTGTTTTGCACGATTTGATTTCCAAATTTTTAACAACTTCTGCACAATTGGCCAAGTTCCATGAAATAACAAAAACAATCTATATGGCTGATTCGAACACTTACAAATCCAGATGGCCATTGCCGTATGAGTTTTCTAATATTTTGAATTTCAGGGATTGTGGTGGTTACAAGACTGTTGAAGGAGACAAGATGGTGAAACCTGGGGTTTTTTTTAGAAGTGCAAACTTGTTTGATATTTCACAACCAGGGTTCCAGTTCTTGCAAAACAACATCCATATCAGGAAAGTCTTTGATTTGAGATCTCAACCAGAGTGTGAAAAATGGGGGGTAATCGATGTCACTGGTGGTGATGCTGATGCTGAAGTGAAAATCAATGTTCAATCGGTTTCTTTCAAAAGAGATTTGGATCCAGAAAAAATCATCAAGAGTTTCAAAAGTATGCTGTTGGGTCCCAAGTACTTCCCACAATGCTACATGCAAACATTGCACGGGTCGATTGAGTCTCTTAAAATCTTTTTCCAGTACTTGATTGACAACGACTTGAACGAATTCGACCACTCAGTGGTCTTCCACTGTGCCGTGGGGAAAGACAGAACAGGGATCATGAACATGGTTCTTTTAAAAGTGTTAGGCGTGGACAACTACACCATTTCCATGGACTACTCCATGACCAGACTGGGCTTGAAGCTAGACTCTATTGAGCACACCAACAAGCTTGTCAGGAGTTTGATGGAGAGAGGACACGAGTTTTTTGCTGAGGCCTTGGGTGAGGAGGAGTTCAACATGTTCGTGGACAAGTACGGCATGAGTCCGGAGCAGATGAACCGTAACATCATGTCGTGTGAATATTTTGCCATGAAGACCTTCTTGGACATTTTTGACGAGCATTATGGCTCGATCGACGATTTCTTCACCTCCCATTTGGAGTTCACTACCGAAGACATCGACCTATTGAGAAACAAGTATCTGGTTTAGGGCTTTTTTATTTGTGTCGCGTCTCTTATACTTTTTTTCCCTTACTACGGAGCCATGAATTTCTCATTGTTATTTGACCTTTATAATACTATGTAATGGTGTTTACCTAAATAATCTTACAAATATGTAGTCCATATATTTAGATATTCTCTTTTAATGTTTCTTGTATTGGGAAGACTAATTTGTTTGTTTGTAGGCGCAGCAATGTCGTGCTCGAGAACTTCTACAAGTTCATACGTGCAAACCAAAATTTTAACATGAAAAAACAACGCAGATACCACCAAAACATCAAAAGGAGACTTGTCAACAACGAAAAACCAAAACAAAAAATTAAAAAAATTCGAAAAAAAAAAACACAACGGGAAAAATCAAAACAAACTCTAATTGTTGACAATTTCCATGAACACGATATATTTATTCATTATGAAATATTTTTACGTGATTTTAACGGGATCTTCCTAGAGCTAAGGACTCTACCAAAACAAAGAAAACAAGACCAGACGGAATATACTTATCCAGTGTTGCCAGACTAGTTTAATCAGAACAACAGAAGACCAGTATCGATACAATAACGTGTACCAGACGCAGGACAGACCAAGGTGGACGAATAAACTCATTTTTACAACACAGCTCAAACTGAAATCGAGTGGGTATACAACACGACTGATCAAATACACCAGGATTAAGGCCAGACTCCAAACATGTCAGACCAAATATACTCAGCAAAGTACAGCAACGTGGACGTTTTTGAATTGATCCACCCCACAGGGAGTGTCATGAAGAGAAAGGGCGACAATTGGGTGAACGCCACACATATTTTGAAAGCAGCAAACTTTGCCAAGGCCAAAAGAACGCGTATTTTGGAAAAAGACGTCATTCCAGGCGAGCACGAAAAGATCCAGGGTGGGTTCGGGAAGTACCAGGGTACATGGGTGCCCTTGCAGCTAGCAGTGGACTTGGCGTCCAAGTACGAGGTGCTGGGCGACTTGAAGCCGCTATTTGACTACATCCAGCTCCCTGGTGCAGAGGCCCCGCCGCCTGCTCCGAAGCACCACCATTCGTCAAAAAACACGGCTGACAAGAAGACAAAGGTCAAGGCACCAGCAAAGACAAAGGCAAAGGCAAAAGAAGCCGCGTCGGACGGGAAAGACTTGCAATTTGCAGAAAAAGTTTCTGTTAAACCCATTGGCAATTTCAACATTGCAGGGAACTTAGAAGACCAGTACGGCAGTGGTCACAATTCCGGCACACCATCTACAGACTCGTTGAACAGCGTAGACAGTAACGTGCTGAATGGGCTGAGAAACGCTTCAAGAGACGGGAGCATCACCACACTGCCAGTGATGAGATACACCAACCACGAGAGTCACCATGGGAACAACATGAACAACCTATCCAATTTTTCGCTAATCTCGTCTCCAAACGCTACTATAACGGCTCCACCGAGTGTCATTACTACAAGCATGGTATCTGGACTAGGTGCCAATCCGATGGCATCCATTACAAGCACTGTAACGAGAAAGAAGAGAGGCAGACCGCCACTGAACAAGAGTGGAACGTTGAAGAAACCGGTCACCGTGCAGAGATCCAAATCTGATTTCAACTCTCTATTGCATACCAACTCAGATCTAGGCTCTCTTCAAAACGGCAAAAGCCAAGTTCAGTTGCCTCCCTTGATACCCAAGAGCAACAGTCAAAGTGCTACAAAAGCACAGAAACAGCAGCAGCAGCAACAGCAACAGCAACAACAACAACAGCAACAACAACAATACACCAATCTTCTTCCGCCAACTCCCCAACAAAACAGCGGGTTTGGAATGTCGAACAACAATATCCCTTTGACAACGTCGATGGCACAGTACAGCACCAGTGGGTACGTCAGCAGACCTATTTCCCGAATGAACTCTTTCAACATGATGTCTTTGTTGGAGTCAACACACTCAAACTCGGCTATAAGACCTACACTTTCCACTTCCAAGTACACGGGGTCCACGTCTAGTTACCACCCGGGAGACAGTAGAGTTCACACCAACAACAACAACTATCATTCCACAACGATAACCAGCAACAAGACACACGGTATGAACATGAATGCACACACTCAAAACGACAAGGGTTACGGCTCTGTGTATTTTGAAGGAGAGATCACCAGCGACATTGAGCCGCTGACTCCGGGGAAGATTTCCGGGTTTAACAGGGGTACCTCTTATGAAAACAGCAATCCCCAATTGGAAAACGTGTCTTCTCTGAACAACAACAACAACAACAAGAACAGTCCCGCAGGGAACAATGTGTTCAAGTTGAACAATGCGTATTTGAACGAGATAGCCAGCCACTTGATCTACTCCACACCGATGCCTGCGTTTTTGAAACATCCAAACAAGGATCTTACATACGAGGTGATCAACTCTCCTATTGACGGAGAGGGCAACACTGTTTTCCATTGGGCGTGTGCTATGGGCAATGTTGCTATGATTGAGAACTTGATGAAGAACTGTGACGTGAACATCTATCTAACAAACAACACGGGTGAAAATGGGTTGTTGAGAACCGTGTTATTCCATAACTCGTACAGTAATGGTAATGGGTGTTTCAGTAGGATCCTCCAGTTGCTAGGTAACGAGTTGGTTACATCTAGAAACAACAATGGGGAAAACATTTTCCACTACATTGTGAAGAAAAAAAGTGAATCCTACAGTGCTTTGTACTACATGGAGACCTTGATGAAGTTTTTTACTACTACTACTATTACCTCACCTAGCACCGGTACTTCCGAGGAACATCAAAGATCCAATGTATTTTCAAAAGATAGACTCAAAATCTTGATCAATGAACAAGACTATATCAACGGAGACACTCCTTTACATCTTGCCAGTGTGAACGAAGACGATGTTTTCTACAAGATGCTTTTGAACAAAGGAGGCAATACCAACATCAAGAATTTCAAAAACAGAACAGCTATATATAAAAACGGGATTGTAGCACCTCCTCCTACATCTGAAAACTTGAGTGGTGGTACTAGTACATCCCATTCCACCAATTCCACCAATTCTGTTGATGACCAGTATAGGGGCCAAGAGAACATGCATGGCATGAACACCACACAAGAGAGTAATGACCACCACACTGTGTTTAAAGACGAAAAGAAGAAAAATTGTCAAACTGTTTCTTTCATTTTCAACAAAGTTTTACCCGATATAAACACCGAATTGAATAAGATCTCCCAGGTGTATTTCAAAGACCATAAAGAAAAATACAACAGAAATAAGAATTTAGAGAAAATAGTACAAACCATAGACAAAAGTATCAAACTGGTGCAGGTGAATTTAAGAGAGGAAGAGAATGAAGACGGTGTTGTTGAGGATTCCACTTCAACAGCGTCTTCTCTCCAAGACACGAACGGTGTAATTGAACATAAGATCCACAGAGTCAATGGGAAGATCCAGAAGTTGCAAACGAAATTAGTAAGGGAGAGAAGGCGGAAGGTGAACTCTTTCGAGAAGGACATGCTTAAATTATTCCACCTGAAATTGAGAGCCCTGAGGAATAACTCCACTCCTGTGTCAAAACCGTCTCCTAATAATAACAACAACAACAACAACAACTCGCTATTGGTGAAAACCAGTATATTGTTATCAATCAAACAGTTGAAAAGGAAAAACAAACTCACACAGACCATTGACCAAATATCAAACAAGTCTGTCAACGACAAGTTTTTCAAGTACAGAAAGATGATTTCCAAGGGAACAGACATCCCAATTAAAGACGTGGACAACTACTTGGACGAGATCCTCGAAACCATCACCACGGCCAAGTAATAACTACTCACCTTTCTCTTATACATCCATACATACATACATACATACATAAGTTCATCTAATACGTCATTGCTTGCAACACATGATGCACTACTATTTTTAGCATTGTATTCTCTCTCTCTCTCTACGAACTCTATCTCTCTGCTTGTACTTCTTCCTTCTGAGTGTATTTCTTATGCTTAGTTTGTACTGAGAAATCAATATACGCGAAATTAGTTTTCACATACACAAATGAAACATCATTATTTATTTATTATTAGAAGAATAAGCCGTATAAAGAGACATCAAAGTTTTTTTTCAAAAAAAAAAACAACCAAAAAAAGTGTGTTTTTTTTCACAGGGTTTTCTAAGTCTCTAATAAGACAATATAAAACAGAATACTAAAGAACAAATCCTTTCTTTTTCTTAGAATGTGTAGTAGATTGATTGACTAACAAGAGATATAGAGAGAGAACAACAACAACAACAACTATTCTTATACTACGTTGTTTTGTATTACTATACTGGTATTAACTAGTATTAACTAGTAAAATCCTCTAATTTTATAATTTTTAGTGGTAGTAAGAACAACGGTTTAGTCAAAGTTGTAGGTCACACTCCACGAGACAGAGAGAGTTTCAAGTATAGTTGAAGTCAATGTCGAAGTCAATGTCGAAGTCAATGTCGAAGTCAATGTCGAAGAAACTCCTAATTTATGGATTAAATAACCATAATAAATAAGTTGCTGAACATACTGTTGAGACTACGTGTAACTACGTGATTTGATTTTATTTCAGTAGCTATATAGATTTCCCTGTTTAGAGTGAGTGGTGTGGGTACTGTTTATTCTATCTTGTATTGTATTGTAGTACATGTATACGTGTATCTAATTATTATAATTATTATACATGAATATGTAAGTGGAAAATTTTCATATCCATGTTTACTGTATTTAAGCGAACAAAAACTTTTTTTTGTTTCCATTTTTATAAAACAAAAAAAAAAAAAAAATTGTTGTTGTTGTTGTTGTTATTTAAATTCTTGTCGACATTGTGTTGTGAATGAAAAATTATTCATTAATATATATATTATATATATAAACGTGTACGTATTTTTTATATTATTGTTTATTATTGTTTTATTATTTACATTTACTCACTTCGACTTGTATATTTGTTTACTCGGGATATATTTATATATAAATGACTATTGGGGAATTGGCTTTTTACTTTACATATCGCTCTACATCTTTTTAGTAAGAAAAGCCTCAAAACTTTGACCGAAATTGTTACAATTTATATCCCGGTAAACAAATACAAAAAACAACAACAACAACAACAACAACAAATATGAAAGGTTTAATTTTAGTTGGTGGTTATGGTACCAGATTGAGACCATTGACCTTGACCACTCCAAAACCATTGGTTGAGTTCGGTAACAGACCAATGATCTTGCACCAAATCGAAGCCTTGGCTGCTGCCGGTGTCACTGACATTGTTTTGGCTGTCAACTACAGACCAGAAGTCATGGTTGAAACTTTGAAAAAATACGAAGAAGAATACGGTGTTTCCATCACTTTTTCCGTTGAAACCGAACCTTTAGGTACTGCTGGTCCATTGAAATTGGCTGAAAAAGTCTTGAAAAAAGATGCTTCTCCATTCTTCGTCTTGAACTCTGACGTCATCTGTGACTACCCATTCCAAGAATTGGCCGACTTCCACAAATCCCACGGTGGTAAAGGTACCATTGTTGCTACCAAAGTTGACGAACCAAGCAAATACGGTGTCATTGTCCACGACATTGCCACTCCAAACTTGATTGACAGATTTGTTGAAAAACCTGTTGAATTCGTCGGTAACAGAATCAATGCTGGTTTGTACATTTTGAACCCAGAAGTCATCGACTTGATCGACTTGAAACCAACCTCTATTGAAAAGGAAACTTTCCCAATCTTGGTTGAACAAAAATCCCTATATTCCTTCGACTTGGAAGGTTACTGGATGGATGTCGGTCAACCAAAAGATTTCTTGGCCGGTACTGTCTTGTACTTGAACAGTTTGTCTAAAAGATTGCCAGAAAAATTGGCCAAAGAAGATTATATCGTCGGTAACGTCTTGGTCGACCCATCTGCCAAGATCTCCCCATCTGCCAAAATCGGTCCAGACGTTGTCATTGGTCCAAACGTCGTTATTGGTGACGGTGCCAGAATTACCAGATCTGTCGTCTTGAAAAACTCCACTGTCAAAGCCCACGCTTTGGTCAAAAACACCATTGTCGGCTGGAACTGTACCATTGGTCAATGGGCCAGAACCGATGGTGTTACCGTTTTGGGTGACGATGTCGAAATCAAAGACGAAATCTACGTCAACGGTGGTAAAGTTTTGCCTCACAAAACCATTGGTAGCAACGTTGAATCTGAATCTATTATTATGTAAACAATAGCAACAATATCACTAAAACATGAAATAATTTTTTATTCTATTTCTCTCCCTTTTTTAAATATAATGCTGCTATCGATATGAATATAACAAGAACCCAGTTTTTTTGTTCTTTTTGTTTTGAAATTCCACCTCGAAATCTCTCAAAATTCATGAAATAATAATAATAAACAATGAAAACAACCCCCCCCCCCCTCCCTCCAATACGAATCCAAAAATTATACATCATTTGTATGTATATCAATATACATGTATATCTCTCTTTATATATGTATAGTAACTTCTAAGAATAAATAAATGTAGAAATTTTGTAAAATTAACTCATCCTTTTTAAAGTCTATGTGTAAACGATATTTCAACTTGTTTTGGGAGTCTTTATTTTAATAAGACATTAGTTATTGCTAGTACTCTGTGATTGTTCTTCATTCCTTTTTTGACATGCACGTGAGTTGGTAGTTAAAACTTCATATCAGTTTAGCCAATATATTTAAAAAACAAGAACTCGTCCTTGTTAGCTCAGTTGGTAGAGCGTTCGACTTTTAAGTAATACAAGGTATCGAAATGTCAGGGGTTCGAGCCCCCTATGAGGAGTTCTTATTTTAATTTTTTATTATTTATTTTTTTGTAAAACCGGGTAAAGGGAAGATTTTTCTTTTCATTTTCGTGTTTTTTTTTTTTTGTTGAAAGTTTCAGCTGAATCTTTTTTCATTTCGCAAAAAAAATAAATTAAAACTAAAAGGTTTTTTCGTGTTTATGCTTTCCAAGATTGTTCTTTGCTCGTGATATTGTTCAATGCGTTTAGTAGTGTTAATCAAGTAGTTCCAAAATAGAAAAGAAAGAAACAACCAGACAAATATTAAAGTTTGCATTCATACGAATAGAAAATAAAAAATAACGATTATGGCAGGAAAAAGAAAGAGAAACCAACTAGCTCAGGATGAGGAACATCAAATCAACGAGGATCTTGAAACTTTAAAAGGCATTTCCTCCGCAATGAGCACAAGTGACAGAAATACAAACTTGGATAGTGAAATGCTTTTGTCTCCAAGACAAAAAAAAAGATTCACCGGTGTTGTTGGCCAGGTTATGACACCGTACGATTCTGTCTCCACTTCTCAATTAGAAAAAGAGGGATCAGATATTCTTCAAAATGGTACAGAAGCAGAAGCGGGGTATATCCAGAAAGTTATCTTAAAAAATTTTATGTGTCACGACAATTTTGAAATGGAGCTAGGCCCAGGGTTGAATTTCATTGTTGGTAATAATGGTTCAGGGAAATCTGCCATTTTAACCGCCATCAGTATTTGCTTGGGTGCAAAAGCCAATACAACAAACAGAGGTAATTCTTTGAAAGACTTGATTAAAAACGGCCGTAATCAGAGTACAATCCAAGTGGTTTTGAACAATGAAGGTGCCAATGCGTTTGAACCTGAAATCTATGGTTCAGAAATCATAATTGAAAGAGTTTTAAAAAGGGACGGTGCCACCCAGTATAAAATTAGATCAGAAAACATGAAAGAAGTGTCTTCGAAAAAAAAAACTCTAGACAGTATTGTTGATTTTTTCAGTATTCCAGTAACAAACCCAATGTGTTTCTTGTCTCAAGATGCTGCTAGATCATTTTTGACTGCAAGTACATCAGCCGATAAGTATTCACACTTTATGAAGGGTACATTGATCGAAGAAACCAGTAGCAATCATCAATTGACTATTGACAAAATCGAGAGTATCAGAAACACTTTACAATTACACCAACAACATGTCAAAACTTTACTGAAAGACCACAAGGCAGCTAAAGGTTTATATCAAAGTATGAGATCCAACGTTAATCTATTAGAAAGGAAGAGAAATTTGCAAGGTAAATTGATTTGGTTAAACGTCGAAGCTAACGAAGGCATTGAAAAGCAATTGCTCGCCAGAATAGAAACATATAAGAAAAAAATAGAAGAATTTGAAGATGATATTACTGAGAAAAAAGATTTAATTAAGGATGTTTCTCAAAGATCGGACGAAGTTCAGGAAAAGTTGGCAGCATACGAAAAAGAAGCCTTGGAAAGATCAGCCACAACCAAAAATTGGCTCATGGAATTGAACATTTTAGCAGCAAACGAAAGATCAGAACAAGATAACATCAAACTTGCAGATTCAGAATTAAGAAATACTCAAAAGATGCTGGAACAAACTGAACGCATCTTCAAAGAAAAAACTCGTCAAAATGAACAGCTGAGTGACGAACATCAAAAAAAACAAAAGGAAAAAATTGATGAGTTAGTTCAAAGAGTTCATGATATGGAATCAAAAAGCAAAGAAATCGATGAACAACTAGCTTCTTTGGCAAGTACAAAAAGTTCTGCTCACGAAAAATTTCAATCTGTCAAAAATACACTAAATAGATCTATTATCAACAACAAAAACGAACTAAACTCTATCTCAACTACTAAAAACGATATACACAGTGCGTTCCATCCTCAGATGAAACAAGCATTGAGCTTAATAAATCAGTTAGTTAGACAAGGAAAGTTCAACAGTCCTCCAATCGGACCATTAGGTTTACATGTATCCGTAAAAGAAGAATTTGCTGCAACCTGGTCAAGACCGATTCAAAATGTCTTGAACAGAAGTTTAAGATCTTTTGTTGTCACCAACGTTAGTGACGAACACACATTAAAATCAATTTTAAGAAAATTTCGTATTGATGCTCAAATTATCAACAGAAGAATGAAATCCTTTGATTATTCCATGGATTGCCCTAGAATTGATTACCCAACTGTTGCTGATGCTTTGACGTTTGATAATAACGAAATTGCATGTACATTTGTTGATTTGAATTCCATTCATACTACTGCATTAATTGAAGATAGAAATGTTGCAAGAAATGTCTTGAAGTCAGGTGTCAGAAATTTAAGACTTGCTCTTTCGATCAAAAGTGAAAATAGTATGTTCAGATCATCTGCTTATGGATCTAGTTTTAGTGTAGATACAATCAACAACTTATCTGCAGTGATTACAATGAAGACTGTTGCTCAGCAGGACTTTAGTGCATACTATAGATCAAAGATTTTGGAGGAAGAAGCTCAATTGAAAGAGCACTCCAAAAGTTTCAGCATGGAGAATTCAAGAATCAGTGAGGAAATGTCACAATTGAATCACAAAAAAGAAAAAATGTACCAACAAAGAAGAATGTTATTTCAACAAAAAACAAGTTTAGAAGTTGAATTGAACAAAGTGGTTGATGTGGCAGATTTAGAAATGCTACAACAGAAAATTGAAACCCAAAAAGAAACTATTTTGATCACCCAAAGAACCCTTGAAACATTGCATGAGAACATACGTCAAATTCAAGAGACGAAGGAACCTATGAAAGCTTCTTTTGATGCAGCTAAAAAAGCAGAAGAGAAACTAAAAAAAAAATGTAAACATAAAGAAGAAGGGATGGTGGCAATCCAAAAAATTATTTCAGAGTGTAAAGATGAGATTACTTCTAATGACCGTAACATTAAAGCAGTTACTACCAGAATTCAGGAATACCAAGCGGAATTAGACAAAATGGCATCTAATATTGAAGAGATTGTTCGCGTTGCAGAATCCCATTGTCCAAGAGAAATTGCTGATACTCTTGATATAGAAAATGACGAAGTTTCAGTTAGAGCAGAATTAACCAAAGTTGATAAACAAATTAAAACTTCAGAGAAAAGTGTGGGTATGTCTCATGAAGATACACGTGAACTTTTTGAGCAAACCAGAGAGAAGTTTGATGTTGCCAGAAAGAGAGTTTATCAATTAGAAGAAGGTGTAGACATTTTGGCCACATCTGTTCAAAGTAGATTGGACGCTTTGGCCATTGCATTGAAAGCTACTTGTTTAAATGCAGACGTTGACTTTAAAAGATCTTTGAGATATAGAGATTTTACCGGGTCTTTAGATTTTGATAACGAAAAGAAAGCACTAAGAGTCTTTGTTCAAACTAGAAATGATGTAACAGCAAGAGACGTTGATACATTATCAGGTGGGGAAAAGTCTTATTCCCAAATTGCATTACTATTGGCCACCTGGAAACCTATGAAATCAAGAATTATTGCATTAGACGAATTTGATGTTTTCATGGATCAAGTCAATAGGTCGATTGGTACCAAGTTGATCATGCACAAATTGTCAGGAGATTTAAGAATGCAAACAATTATTATCACTCCTCAAGATATAAGTAAAATTGCAAACTTGGAGGAGCAAAAGAATATTCAAATCAAGAAAATGAACGACCCTCAAAGACACAACAATTCGACATACTTCAATAACTCGTGATTCAAAATAGTATATAATTTACATAGTATTTAATTTAAGCCGCAAAAAAAATTATTCCTCATCATCAGTCTCGTCATCTTCTTCGTCGGAAGAAAATTCTTCACCCAATTCTTTCAACCTGTCTTTGTACTTTTTATTACTTTCATCCAAGTCATTAACTAGCAGCATCAAGTCATCAACTTCGGTTTTATCAGCTGCTTCTTTTTTCACTACTTCCAGTTCTTGTTTCAGCTTCAAAATTTCAGTCTTATACTTGTCTTCTAGCTTTGTACTTTCTTGTTTAACCTCTTGAATTGCTGCCTCACTTGTAGATTTCAAGCTAGAAACTTCTGTTTGTAGTTCTTTGTTTAGACTTTTGATAGTCTCGTTGCTTTTGAAAAGCTCTTGATAGTTAGCTTCAACAGTTTTGTTAGCTTTCTCAAGGTCTTCGAGTTGTTTCAATGCCAATTCCTTTTCTGACAATGTTTCTTTTAATTTGGTTACATTTGCGGTCAATTCAAGCACAGATTCTTCTCTCACTTTCAATGATTCTTCTAGAGATTTAATATCCTGGGTATATTTCGCTTTTTCCAAGTTTGTGTTATCAGTACTCTCACCTAAAGTTTTTTTAATGGCAGAAATTTCAGATTTTAAGTCTTCAACTTCCACTAGTAAAGCTTCATTTTCCTTCTTCAATGAACTAGATTTTTCTTCACCTGTTGTCTTTAACAATTTAATTTCTTTTTCAAGTGATTCTTTAGACTGTTTCAGGCTTTCATTTTCCTTTTTAGCATCTTCAATAAATTGTTTAGACTCATTATTTTCATTTTCTAAAGATTCTAATTTTGAAGTCAAAATTTCCACTTCTTTAATTTTAGCTTCATACTCCTTTTTCAATGAGTCCAAAGAAGCATTCTTACCACTCAAAGAGGTTTTATGCAAATCTTTCAAGTCGGAAATTTGTTGTTCTAATATTTCAACTTTAGATTGCAAATCAAGTGCCTCGGATTTCTTAGAGTCAAGCTCTACAGTAGAATTCTGTAACTTCTCGATAGCAGCACTTCTTTCCTTCAATTCTTTTTCCAAAGCTTTAATATCAGATGAAAGGCTGTTAACAGTTTCAGTTTTTTGGGCCAATTCAGCATGTAAAGAAGTAGCCTCTTCTACATGTTGTGAAATTTCAGTTTCATATTTTTCTTTTAATGAAGTCGACCCGTTTTCTAAACCTTGAACTGTGTCTTCTAACTTAGAAATTAAGTTCTTTTTGGTGATAAGATCCTGTTCTGCTTTCTTTAAATCGAGTTCAATACTTTCCACATCAGTTTTTCTTTTTAGTCCTTCTTGTTTTTCAGCGTCAAGCAAATCAGTCGCTTTTTTCAATTTTTCTTCAGTCTCTACTAGCATTGAACTAGTTTCCGCCAATTTAGACTTTTCAGCCACAATTAATTTTTCCTTTTCATCCAATGAACTCTTGATCTTTGTGATTTCGTTTTCGCGGGCTTTCAAAGTTTTATTTTTAGACTCCGAGGAAGAAATACTTTCGCTCAACTTGGCTTCTAGTGCATTCTTTTCTTTTTCTAAATCTGCAAGTTGAGTATTGTGATCGTTTTCCATGGTGGAAATTTCATCCTCTAACTTACTAATTTTTTCAATATACTCTTGAGTAATTGAGTTAGAGCCTTCATTCAGAAGTTTTCTCTCTTTTTCAAAATCTTGTGTTTTGGTTTTCAATTCATTTTTAGCAATATCCAATTTCTTTTTCAAATCTTCCAAATGTGTTTTATTTTTGATACCTTGTTCTTCTAATGACTGCTCAAGTGCAATCTTTTTTTCGCTTAAAGCCTCAAATTTTCCCAACAAATCAGCTTTATCATTTTCCAGAGCCGAAATTTTATCCTCTGAAGAAAGAATCAATTGATTTTTTTCGTTCAATTGTTCTTCTAGTTCTTTCAACTTCGTAGCATCAGAGTCTTTGGAAATTGTCAACGCTGAGATTTCTTCAGTCAATGAAACTACTTTTTTCTGAGAAGTTTCGTGCAGAGTGTCCATTTCAGCAACCTTAGTTTTAAGATTTTCTGATTGAGATTGTAAAGAAACAATTTTGTCTTCAAGGTCTTGAATCAATTTCGTTTTATTCTCAATTTCTCCCTTCTGAGCTTCTAATTCAGTATTCAAAGTTTCTTTGACTGAAATCGAGTCATAAAGTTCTTGTTGCAAATCTACTGTTTTCTGTTTCAAATTTTGCAAGTCAGAGGTCAAAGCTTCTACACTTTTCTTAGACCCGTCTTGTTGATTTTTCAGTTCGTTTGTCAATTCCTCGATATTCTTAACCAATTCAGAATTTTGAGTTTCTTTTTCAATGATAGATTTTTGTAAATCTGAAAGCTCTTGTTCTGATGTCTCTTTTTCAGAGTTTAAATTTGAAATTTCATCTTTGAATTTTTGGATTTCACCAGTAGCTTCCTCTAATGAAAGATTCAAATCAGTATTTTTTTTTTCAACAGCCATTACTTCCTTTTGAACCTTTTCTAGTTGAGAACCCAATGACTCAATTTCCTTTGTTTTAACAGATAATTGTTCCTTAGACTCACTAACTTGTGCTTCTAAAACATTCTTTTCTTCTATGATAGAATTCAGTTTAGATTTATTTTCTCCAATTTCCTTTTCATGGGTTTCATCAACTTTTAACAATTTTTCCTCTAACAATCTTAATTCTTCCTCTGATTCTATCAATACCTTGCCTTTTTCCTCCAAGTCTGAAATAAGTTTTGATTTTTGGTTTTCTAAGTCACTGATCTCACCAGCTAATTTAGAAAACTCGGCATCATCAGTAATCGTTTTTTGTTTCAAAGATTTCTCGGATTTTTGCAAGTCTTCTTTCAGAGAGCTGATTTTTGAAGTAAGATCATTGCTTTCTCTTTTTAATGATTCCAATTCTCCCACATGAGTTTCAATATTTGCCTTTAAATCTTTTTGCAAAGTTTCTGATTCACTTGCCTGAGTTCTCAGCAAGCTATTTTCGGCCTGTAATTTTTCAACAGATGCTTCTAAATCTGAATTTGTAGTCCTAAAATTTTCTATAGTAATTTTCAATTCATCAATTTGGGAAGAGTAAGTTTGTAATTTATTTTCAGTTTCATCTTTTTCATTTTGAAAAGAAGCAATCTGTGCACTTAAATTTTTGACCTCTTCAGATAAGGTAGTTTCACTGGAAGATTTATCAGCAATCTGGTTTTTCAATGTTTGTAATTGTTTTTCAAAGTCGGTTTTCTTCAAATCATATTCATTTTTTAATGCTTCAAACTCAGCAGAGCTAGTAGACAATTTCTTCTTAGTGATTTCAAGTTCTTGCTCGAAAGAATCAAAACTGGATAACATATCGTCATTTTCATTTTTCAAAGTGTCTTTTTCTTCTGTAACTTCTTCTAAATTATTTTTCAAAGTTTCAATTTCAGACTCATATTTTTCTCTCAATAAAGTCATTTCATCTGTCAGAGTTTTATTTGTTTCTTCCAAAGTCTTGTAAGAAGCATTTAAATTTTTCAATTTTTCTGTCAATTTTGGAATCAACGCGTCATGGCTAGCAAATCTTGACTTGATTTCACCCAAGTCTTTTTGCACTTGTGTTTTTACTTCTTCTGATTTTGACAATTGTTCAGTTAAACTTTTGATATTATCAGTCAGTTTTTTTATTTCATCATCTTTACCTTGAATAGATGTATTAAGTATTTTTTGGTCTTTTTCGAAACTATTTTTTTGATTTTCAATTGTTTTTTTCAATAGTTTAATTTCTTCTTCAAGTTTGGAGCTGTTTTTCATCAATGTCATCAATTCCTTGTTCATTTTATTAATACCATTGTCTGAAGTCTCTTTTTCTTTGCGTAACGATGCAAGGTTATCAGTGACGGTTGACAACTCTGACACTTTACTAGACAAATTTGATTCCAAATCTTGTAATTTATTTTCATTTTTCAATTTAATATCTAGAAGATCGAGTTTTTCTTTGTTCAAAGTTTTCAATTCTTTTTCTCTTTCTGACAAGTTTTTTTGCAAAGCCTCTAACTCAGTAGTAATATCCTTGTTTTTCAAATTTGTATCTTTAAATTCCTTTTCTAATTTCTCGTACTCCAAAGTAAGTTTTTTCAATTTTGTATCTAAATCAAGAATTTGATCCTTAGTGGAAACATCCATGGTTTCATATTTTTGCTTTAAATCACTAAATTGTTTTTGAACAATCTCAAATGTTTCAAAACTCAATTTCTCTTGAGGATCAATTGTAGGATCATGCGTCAACGCAGTTTGAATCTGATAGTGATTATCTTTGAATAAACGAATGAAAATTGGCGAGAAAAAAACTTCTGGTAAACCTGTATCATCAAATTTTGCTTGTAAAATGTCAGTGTCTAAAGATTTTTCAAAAATATCACTGTGTAAAAATTGAGTAACCCTTGATTTAAAGTTTTCAGCACTTATAGATCTATGTAACATTTCAAAATATTCTGGTCTTGAAATAGAAGATTTTTGTGTAGAAAATTCATATGCGACACCCAACAGGATTGTGGCCAAACACTTCACATCAACGTTATCTTCATGAACTCTAGTACAATAATTAATTAATTGCTTAATATTTGACTTTGATTTCAAGAAAGAATCAACTGCAAAAAAGTCTTCAAACAACCAAACAATCAATAAAGTCAAATATGTAAACGAGACTCTAATATCTTTCATTGATAAGCAGGTCAAAAACAATTCAGTAATTGTCTCTAAAGAATTTGTGGCATTTTCATCAGTGCCCAAAACAATGATGCTTTTTTTCAATGCTTCTGTAGAATCTTGATTTTTAATCAAGTACATTAATATGTCAGCACTAAAATATAATTTATATGGATTTAATGACAATTCAGGATTATAGTCCAAAAGAGCACTGAAAATGTTCACACTAGATTTGCCTTCCAAAACATCAAGCTCGTCAGATTTAAATTCGGCAATCTGAGTTTGAATAAATGAAGTTTGAATTTCTTTATTTTTATACAAATATGCTTTTAAAAATTCAACAGCACTGACTCTTATATCAAAAAAATGAACAGAATTGATATTTAGTGCCCAATACAACAATAATTTGATAACTGAAACTAATTTAGGTTGTTCTGATACAGTATTGATATTAGGCATAGAAGGATCTATCATTGGAACATCGATTTGACCAAACTGTTGTTGAATAGAAGGGTTTCCCTTAATGATCATTGCTGATGAAGACAACGCCATTGGTCTAATTTCCTTTGGGGTCTTGCCATAGAACGAAATTCTTAAAATTATCATCAAAACATTAGAATTAAATAAGATTTCTTGATGATGAGTGGTGTTTTTATTTCCAGGTTCAACTAACATATCCAAAATATTTAATAAAGTTTTCAAATTCAAAATTCTTTGAGGATTCCAATAAAATTCTTCTTCTGTATTCAATGTTTCACTCAATAGTTTAGCAACCTGAGGAACATTACCTGATTCTAAAAATAAAGTTTGGTTTGCAGGATTGTATTTGATGATATTATTAATCAAAGATAAGCAATCGTTCACAACTAAACTCCCTCTCAAACCACCTTCTTCAGAAATGATATTAAACAGTCTTTCAAAAATATTTTCAAACGCAACCAATGATTGGATATGCGTGTTACCGTTGACGATAGCCATCAACAATAAGATTGCTTCGTCTCTGATGGCATCGTTTATGTCGTCTAACAAAGAAACCAATTGAGAAATAGCTGTTGGGAAATTGATAATAGCTTCTCTTGTTCTCGATGGTCTAGTGGCAACTAAAGCTTCAAGTATTTGGATTGTGTAAACTTTCAAGTGGAAATTCCCCAAGGCCATCAATTCAAAAATAATTTCCATAATATGCGGATTTTGAGTCAACGCATCAGCAATCCACAATGAAAACTGATCAATTGGTTCATCTTCTTGTTTCATAACCAATGGAGACGGATATTTCCCATTTTTTTGTCTAGAGTTTTCAGAGATCCATCCTCTAGTTTTATCATCACCCTCACCTCTAATAAACAAAATCAAAAGAGTTTCCAAAACAGCTCTCCCTGTTTCCAAATCCTCATAGTCTTTTTCCAAAGTGTTGATCAAGGGTTTCAAACCAGATGCAATGACTGTTTCTCTATATTGTCTACTAAAAGATTTCAATCCCAAAACGGCAGATCTTCTGTCACTGATCAATGTAGAGTTTTCAACACGATCACACAATGTTGGAATGGTATCTTCCGCAGATAATTGTTTGGGAGGCTGGATAAAGCCTTGAATGATATCCATTGTGCTTATTAGAACCGCTTGTTTCCTTATTGGTTGTTTGTATTTACTTAATTATACAGGTTTATTTTAATTATTGAATGTGCACACATACTCAAATATATAAAATTAAATGTTAGAATAGTAAAGATCAGCTATATGAATTAATACCATAATATTAAAAATAGTTCACAACAAAAATAAAACAGACAACTGAAACCAACAATTCTGCGTCGCTTTTTGTGTGAGAAACAAAGAAAACAAAAAAAAACAATATATAAACATTGAGCGACGCAAAGTTACTAAGAAAACGAGATCTGTTATTCTTGTAGCGCGTTTTGTCATTTTTTCTTGTTTTCTTTTTCAAAATAATTGGCACGTGTCACATTTTTTTTGAAAACAGAAGTATCCTTCACAAAAAATATACACACAACAACACCCATACATCATGCAAATTAAAATGTCACGTGAAATAAGCTTACTGAAAATGCTGTTGTCGTACGTCGTTTTTCTTTCGTGACATTTGAAAAAAAAAAACAGTACAAAAAATAATTACACACATTACACATGTTATTCTTTAAATATACACAGAAAATCGCACAATGAGGTCTAATAGTAACTTAATTTCAACACCACAATTTTATTGTTTAGTGACGGAGGTATAATATGTAATAAATGATTAATTAATGATGAAAAATAAGGACTGTATGAGTTTTTGATAGCTTTTTAGTGATGTTTTATAACTATAAATATGATCTTCAGTTAGAAAAAAAAAGCTGAAAGGCAAAAAAAGATCTATCAAAAAAAAAAAAGTAATGCAAAGAGTGTAGAGAAAGACTTACAAGGTCGGAGTTTAAAAACAAAATACTCATACTTGATTGTAAAATGAAGAATATTGTTCGACTGTATATAATGATAGATTTTATTGTATTGTAATGTGTAACTGGAATGTTTATTTTGCTTAATAAGGTGTACATTTTTGTTTGACTATTCATATAAGAAGTCATCGCTGTTTATTTTAAATGTACAAGACGGAGTCTTAATTTCTAGTCATATTCATAATATTAGAATAAACTGTAAAACCAAAAGCAATTCACTAGAGGACATTCACACTATTCTTCTACTCTGTCAGCGTTTTGTACAAGTATATTATTGATTGCTATTTTTTTTTTACTAGGAAACTTTTCCAAAAATGAGTACAGCAGCTTTTTATGCAGATCCTAATAAAATATCAGATGCCAATACTGTCTATGACACTTCTTTGACTGGGTTTGACATTTCCGAGTTCAAAACTGAAGAAGATTGGACAGGAAGACCAGCAAGTGACTGGTCATGGAACGCGATCAATGTTTTACAGGCCAAAATTGAGAATTTTGAAAAAAATTTATATCACTCTAGAACTATAGGTAAAAGGAAAGTTCACGATTTCATACCTTTGAATAAACTTATATCTTTTTGTAACGAAAGTTTTGGTTACAATGGGTGGTCAACTGAAGTGGTACATATTCACTCAAACAAAGTTGAGAAACCAGTGCCCATGGAAGAACAGTTGAAGTTGCAAAAAGAACTGGAAGCAAAGAAACTTTCAAAAATCAATGTTAAAAATGATGAAGATGAGGAACAAGTTATAAAAGAAGATAAAGAATACAGTGAGAGTGAAAATACAAAGACTGCAGACTTGAGTGTAAGATATCAAATCGTTACTGAAGCAAGAGTCAAAATTACTCTTCAAGACGGAACAAAAGTTTGTTCTTTTGGGTTTGCTCAACATACATCATATTCTCTGGTAAGATCTCTGGAAAGATCAAAGAAAGAGAGTGTGAATAAAAGTTTAAAAAATGCAATTTTGAGTTTTGATGAAGTTATAGCCGATTTTGAAAATAAAGTTAAAAACAATTTCTACCAAGACGGATTATATGGTTCAAGTACCTACAAAAAGATTTAAACTATTGTGAATTCGAGTTGATAAAATAAGTAGCGTGTTTCTTTAAATATTACACACGATATATATATAAATACAGAAAGAAATACATATATGTTTTTTTTTTTTATTTTTTGTTTTCACCTGGTCCTACGGAAGAGGGTGCTTCTTTCTTCTATTCTGTCTAGAACTAATGTACATTTAAACCGACTAGGTTTAGTAATCAATGATTTTGTTGACTGGGAAATCTTCAATCTTTGGAGTTCGCATTTCTTCAATATAATAAATTTCACCATTATCATCAATTCTTTCCCTATCCTTTTCACTAATGTTGTAAATTTCAGCTACATTTTGTTTCAATAGTTCCAAAACTTCAATAAAGTTCTTTTGAACTTGATAGGCTTGTTCCATTTTGTGTCTTCTCAACAAACCTTCAATCAATCTGATGGCATCCGGTTGAGAGGTGGTTAATCTATCAATCAATCTCCCAATAGATCTAACTAGATATTCTTCTTCGTAAATAGTACCCTTCTTACCTCTGGCTTTCTTTCTTTCTTGTCTTCTCTTGTTTTTAGCAGTTTTTCTAGAAGTACCTGTTTTAGCAGTACCACCAGTCTTACCAGTGTATCTAGTAAAAAAAGACTCTTTGGTTGAGGTTTCCGATGGTGCAATGGAAACATCATCTGCTTGGTCCATTTCTTCACCGTAAAAAGCATATGGATCCTGTTCTTTCTTTTCTCTCAATTCTTTCAATCTTCTCAATTGAGAATTGATTTGACCTTTACAATCAGCCAACAATTCGGCAATAACAGAAAAACCTTCGTCCAAACCTTCATCAACAACATCTTCAATATATTCCAGGGCACCTTCTTTGGAAGTACATAAGTTCATGGCTTCATGATAGAAATAAGCTTTACAGTACAAAGTGACGGCTTCTTTAATATTGTTCAAATATTTAAGTTCAATTTGAGCTGCGTCGACATATTTGTGTTCGTAATTCAAAGAGCTAACTAATTCTTCAGCAACTTCTTTGACATTTTCTGGGTAGTATTGAGAGGCAATCGATAGAGCTTCGTTCCATTTTTTAGAAGAAACGTAGTTATCCATAGCGGTTTTAAAATCACCTAACATTTCATAGATTAAAGCCGCTTCGCTATATTCTTGGGTAGATGCCAAGTCTCTAGCAAACATTTCATAGATTTGGTTTTGTTTAGATCTGTCTCTCTTATATAGACCTAAAGCATACTTGAACAACTTATGAACTTCGATGTAGTCCAAAGTGTTTTCTGAAATTTCAGTTTGTTCAGATTCAATATTGGACAAATGGAAAACAGCCAATTCGTGATTACCTAAATGATCATCAACAATAAATTTCATTTGGTTTTCTTCAGAATCAATCAACTCTTGTAAAAATGGCAAGTATTCCCTTGGATCCATTTGAGATTTCTGAGCAACGGCCAATGCCAATTGGACATCATACAAAGACAATGCAACGTTGTAAACAACGTTAACATCTTGCAAGAAACAAATGTATGTGACCATAGATTCTTTCTTTTCTTCGTCGTCTAGTTTAGTAATCAAATCTAAAGCATCTTTCAAGTTTGGTGGAGTTTGACAGGCGTAAGCAGTAATAATGGATTGCAAGTATTTAGTCACGTATTCTGGTTTTTTCAAAAATGCTTCCAACATGGCTTTGCAAACTTTGTTAATCTTAGATTTTTCAGCATTGTAAAATTTCTTTTGAATATACAATTGCATTTCAGTTAGCGGTGGCGGAATGACACCAAATGGCGCATCACTGGAAACAGACAGAGTTTCTTTATATTTGGTTTCACCAACATCTTCGTCGACCAAACAAGAAATAAATAGATCCAAATAGTCAACTCTTCCAATATCATTGATAAAATAGTCAATGTTGTCATAGAAGTGCTGAGGATTATAATCGTGTAAAATATCCAAACCAATTCTATGTGTTCTACAAATGACCAAAGCTTTCAAAAATTCCTTCTTGGCAATATGCTCTCTAACTTCCGATAAAACCATAATTCTTGGACAAATTGTTTCCAAGTTACCCCTAGCGGCTTGTAAAACAACGGTAGATTTAGATGGAATGGCAGAGACTAAAACGGACCCTCTTTCAATATTTCTTACTCTTTCATCAGAAACATTTGATTCAACAATCGGCAATGGTTTGAAAGCAGTAGTGGTTAAGTGAACAAATTGCAAATTATGCTGAGCAGTGGTGAACAACAACAATTTGTCTGTAATTTCAATAGAAGTGACTGCGGAGGTTAGCTGGACATCGTTGGCAAACAATTTACCATTTTGGGTCATACCGAAAACAACATACTTACTGTTGTCATCAGAGGAGTTTTGCCAAATATTGGTTTCATCTTCATATTCATCTTGGATGTGAGTAGTTTGTGAGTTTGAAGAGTTGGAAATTCTTTTGATTCTGAAGTCAACAGCTAATTGGGGTAATTTAGTGATTTCGATAACTTGACCTTCTTTAGTCAATTGAGAGATGGAACCATCTTTGGATTCAAACATGACACTTTGGTAGTCAAAAGAAGATCTAAGCAAAACAACTTTTCCGAATAGCTCAACAATGTTTAATAAGCTTGGTTGGGCAGGATCTTGTATGTCAATCAAGGCAATGTGTGAGAAGCTTGGGGAATCTAGCAAGACAGCAACAATGGAGTTACCAATAAAAGCAACTTGTCTTAGTGTATCCAGATCAGAAGAAAATTCGGCTGCTGGTAAAGTAGACGTAACCAATGGGTGTTGGCCTTTTCTCATTTGTTCAACACTGTTGACTTGGGCAATGACCAATTCTTTGTTTGTTAGTGCAACGTAGATCTCATTTGATAAACTGACAGCAGCATCCAAGACATTGTTTGGTGCATCAAAGTCTCTGAAGTAAACCGGAGGAGGAACATTAGCCAAGCTCAATGGAGTAATGTTAACAGTTGAACCGTCAATAACAAGTGTAGTACCAATATCAGATGAGTGCATAGTTGAACCATGTGTAGTTTTGTAAGCAAACTGGGTAATGTTAATACCGTTGCTATCACCAAACATCAAAGAAAACTCTTTTTCTGGATGCCATTTGCAAAAAACTAGACCTGGGGCTTGGATTTCTTGTTTCAAAAACCAATGGTAATTTTTGGTAGTCCATAATTGAATTTTATCTTTCAAAACAATAGTCAAGATTTCAGAGTTACTGTTCCATGCCAAATCCTTAATCGTTTCATCCAACGGCAATCTAGTGTCAAACTCACCGTGTCTTAAACCGTTTCTTTCAAAGAAAATCAAATCCAAAGATTGTTCTTCGTCTTCTAATAAATGAAGTTTTCTTTGAATAGAAGCAATCAAAGAACCCTGTGGTTTCCAACTGACAGCATGTTCCATACCATCAACTGGCTCAGATGCAGCATCCAAACCACCGGCTCTGTTGTAGACTCTTAGAACTCTTCTGTCAATTGTCGTGGTAGAATCATCTGGATCTTCGACAGTTTCGATAGCAGAGACAACAAAATATTCACAATCACCTCTCCATGAAATTTGTACTTGTTTAGTGTCGTACATGGTAATTTCACCTTTGTCGACCATATATGGCATAGTTGGATCTCTTAGCTGGTTACCAACTAAACCAGAATTTTGTAAACTTTTCAAAGCTTCTCTTTCCATGGCTCTTGCACCAGTACCTCTGAACTGGGTTTCTTTTTTACCCCAACCAACATTAACGTGCTTGGACTTTTTCAAGTCATCAGGTTGCAAAGTGGTTTCATGGATAGGATCAAAATCTCTACTTAACAAAATAACTTTCCCGTCAACACTAACCAAAACTAATGTTTCTTCATCGTAAGACCATTTGGCAGCTTTCAAACCGTGATCGATGGACCCAACAATTTCAACCTTGGTACTAGTGTAGTCCAAAGAGTATGGATCGTAAGTGGCTGTAATAATATCACCTTGTTCCATGATGAAAACCAACTTGTTGATATCGGAAAAGTTGATGAAATCTAGCAATCTATCGTTGAAGGCAGGTAGATTGAAACTTGCTAGAACATTGATGGAACCATTTTTGGAAAATTGTTGAACTTCAATGACCCCTAGTTCCAAGTTACCCAAAACAACAGTGATGCTATCGTTAATAGTATCAAAAGAAGATGTTAGAATACTCAAATCTTCCGCAGTTTGTGGCTGTGGTGTGAAGTTCCCTTTATGGAAGGTAATTAAATTTCTCATTGTGAAAGACTACAGAGGCTGCTTAGGTATGCGCAATGTTTCGTCTGTTTATATTTGTAGACTTTTTGTTATAATATTTTTTGGTCTTTTAGTATTTTTAAGTTTAGAGTAAGAATAAACTCAACTATACATTATATGCTATATAATCTATCACTAAATAATTATATTTGGCAGATGGAAATGGTTTGGGGTCGATGTAATTTGGTATTTGGTAAAAAATCGTAATACAGCTATTAAAAAAAATATTAAAAAAAAAAAAAAAAAAGAAAAGAACAAGAGCAATCGTTTGGTGAAAAACAAAGTTACCCGTATAAAATACAAATCACGTGTCAATATGAAGAAATAATAAATGCAACCGTAGTGTAAGTGCTAATGGGGCGCGTGTAATTCGTTGACTTAGTTATGATTTTTACCTCTATATGAAAACCCTCAATTTACGAGAACTTCAAATTTCAATAAATTTCCATGTTTTCTAATTGACTTTTAAGGTCTGGTAAAACAGTTTTTTTCAATTCTTCAAGTCTTCGATCGTAGTAAAACTCGCAAAGAGTTAATATATCAATGTTATCGTCTTTATCCTCGTTATCTTTTAAAATTCCTAATTTAAATGTTTCATGAATAATCTTTTTGATATCATTGATATTAATTTTATTTATATCGTGTGGCAATGCTTTCAGATGATGCAACTCTCTAATTGAACCGTCCATCTTGAAAATCTGTAGCATTTTATGATATTTAAACTCTATGAGTATCTCTTCGTCAACAATTGGATTTTTCGAGAGTTCATATTCGTTCATATTTTCCGGATCATTTTTAAGGATTTCTTGCTGCCTTTGGAGTGTTATCTGTAGCAACAATAAAATAATGTTGTAGCCTAATTTATAGCCTGCTATTTCAATCATGTGTGTTTTTCTATTCAATCTTTCAATCTTTAATTTAAAATTCTATTTTCTTCCTTAAGTCTGTTTGTATTCTTTTATATCGGCTTAAACTAAAGTTGTTTTTTTATATACTTAATTATTATCAACCAGGATTATTGTTCAATCAATGTCTTGATGAAAACACGAGTTTACTTATTGAAAAAAGGCAACAAAAAAAACAAAAGGTTGATGAATTCACGACGAGCGACACGAAAAAAAAAACACAACGACCACGCATGAAAACCTAGAATTTGTTTGTTTACTAATATTCTGAACACTGCTTCTTTATGACTTAACCAATGTCAAGACACGAAAAAGGACACAAATTACAACCAAGGCTTCCTTCGATTATAATACGTTAGAGAAACCGGAAAACTACAAAGCTATCAAAGAAAAAAGTACATCTATATGGAGAAAATAATTTTAAAAGGTCTATGTGATAGGCTTTACGAAAAGAGAAAGGCGGCTGCTTTGGACCTCGAGAGATCTATAAGAAAACTACTAGAAGACCATGATATTGAAAGGATCAATGCAATTGTAGAAGAATTGTGTGATGCTGATTTTTCTATATCTGTTGAAAAATCGGTAGCAAGAATTGCTCGGTTGATGGGTCTAGCTGCCACAGTGATTGCATTGGGTCCAATAAATATTCCATTGTATTTGAAAAAGATTATTCCATCTATTCTAGTATGTTTTGGAGACCAGAATGACCAAGTCAGATTTTATGCGTGTGAAAGTTTGTATAATATTGCAAAGATAGCCAAGGGAGAAATGTTGTTGTATTTCAATGAAATATTTGATATTTTGTGCAAAATAACGTCAGACCAAGTTTCGTCAGTGAAAGGTGCAGCCAGTTTATTAGACAAACTTATTAAAGATATTGTCGGTGAATTTGCATCTAGCTATGTTAGTGTTGTGAAAAACGTTGACTTGAAAGATTTACCTCCTGCGACTAGAACCAACTCTTCAACCGGCGAAGTTTTGCAAGAGCGTTATGAGCAAGATAACAAAGCGCTTGCATTTTCTTTGCCAAATTTTATTCCATTACTACAAGAGCGTATATATGTAAACAACCCAAATACAAGAATGTTCTTAGTCAGTTGGATTCAGGTTTTGGCAAATTGTCCTGACTTGGAGTTGGTTATGTACTTGCCTGCGTTTTTAGGTGGGTTGTTTGCTTATTTGAGTGATTCTCATAGGGACGTAAGAGTAGTCACTACTAATTTGTTGGATCAATTTTTGCAAGATATAAAAAGAATTTCAGATTTGAACCAACTACTTCAAGCAGATGCAGCATCAACTATTGCCGCCAGCATTCATTCTACAAATGAACAACTAGGTGAAAAGTCTTTGAACGGCTCAAATAATGCTGTTGTTACTTCTCACCTGACAAATAGCAGTACAAACCCTGGAATTATGAGACTATCTAGTGACGACTCTAAAAAGATGTTGGATGGACCTTCAATAAGTGAAAGAAAGAAAAACTTAATTAGTGCGTTGGAGCAATGGTCGATGGGTCCAAATGAATCTGAATTGGTAACTAATAATACAGAAAGCACAACGAATACTGTTGGCAAAAATAAAAAGGACGACATATCTTTATCAAATGGACAAGAATCAACTACAGAACATGAGAGCTTACATGAACAATCTCTTAAACAAAGGGATGTCCCGAATGGTTCAGCAAAAAACGGGCAAGACCATGTTCCAGGACAAGGAATTGTTCTTGATTTTCCGAAATTTATCCAAGTTTTGATTGTTAGTTTGAACTCCTCAGAACCGAAAGTTCAAATTGTGGTTTTGAAATGGTTGGAAACCATACTAGACATCTCACCAAAAGGCTTTTTATCAACTTTATCAAACATCTTGCCATTGTTGTTGAAGCACCTGAGTGATAGCAACATAAGTATCAGTGAGCTTGCTACCTCCATCAATTACAAACTAATTGATGTCACCGCTAAACTTGACTATGGGGAAAAAATAAACTATTCCTCTATGATTAACAATTTATCTCTGTACTTTAAAGAGGGAACTCCAACAACTAAAATTGCTTGTTTGGACTGGTTGATTTTCATTTACAAAAAAATTTCTGGTCCATCGATGCTGGAATACAATGATAGTATTTTTTATATTTTGTTGAAATCTTTATCGGATGATGATACCAGAGTCATTTCAAAGTCTTTAACATTGTTGAGCTGTGTGTGCTCAAATGGTAATAATGAACAATATTTTGCAGACTTTGTGTACAAAGTTTTGGATTTATTGAAAAACAACATCAGTATGTTAAAAAATAGAGCCAGTTTTATTTTAAGACAATTGTGTATTCAGTTGGGTGCAGAAAGAATTTACAAAATAACCTCTCTGACATTAGATAAATGGGATAAATCGGATATGCCATTTATTCAAATGATGATCCAAATTATGAGCACTGAATTAGTTACTGCCCCTGATTTGAAAAACTTGAGAAACAAATTGAAGAGAAACGAAGATTGGTCATTTTTTAGTATTATTTTCAAATGCTGGTGTCATAATAGTTCGTCTCTATTATATTTATGTTTGATATCCGAAAACTACGAAGTCGCTTATAACGTATTGCAAATCTTTGTTGAGCAAGATATGCTAACATCAAGTAACTTGGTTCAAATAGATGTTTTAGTGCAATATTTAGAGTCCCCCGTATTTGCAAGTTTAAGAATGCAATTGCTAGAACCTCACAAATACCCATATTTGTACAACTGTTTGTTTGCTATTCTAATGATTTTACCACAGTCCAAGGCTTATGATATCTTAAACAATAGATTAAGCAGTGTCATGAAACTAGTTTCTATTAATGGTCTTTCTACAAATTTACCTCATTCGCCAGGAAGTGGTGCTTCCCCTTACAAAATTGAAAATAACCCTTCTGGTCGTTCTCTTTCAGTCGCATCATCAGGATCAAGATCTATCACACAAAACAACTTTCAATTTAACGATTTATTAGACTATTTTAGAAATGTGTCAATGAATGCAGAAAACATATACCCAAGTGGAGAGCTTCAAAGATCTGAAGCGGCTTTAATGTCGAATGCTGTGAGGGCTGAAAACACCAAATCCATTCCGAAACATACCCCAAGCAATAGAATTAGTTCTATCAGTAGGATTTACGAACCAATGCCTTCCACACCTCAAGCATCGACGACTGTATTTAATGATTCTGCTCCCCCAGTCATCTCAAGAAAAATGAGCTCTTCCACCTATTCATTGATGCGGAAGTCAGAAAGTCACGATGGGGACAATGAGTCTGTTATTTTCAATCCAAGCAATTAAGAGTTTTCCTATTTTTGGGTATGTAACTTTATTTATACACTATATTTTTTTTATTTTAAATAGAAGTACACATAAAACTATAGAACCCCCAACAAAGTATCTCTGAAATGCTTTTGATAGTTTGCTCTCTTGAATCTGTTGTCGGTAATGCCTCTATGCTGAGCCAATTTCTCCAATCTTTGAGCTCTCTTTTCAACTTTTTGCAGCTCTTTAGAAGTTAAACCGTTGACATTTCTTCTATCATACGACGGAACAGCAGCCAAAGCTTTTTCTCTTCTTCCTTGTTTTTGTTTGGCCAACTCCTTGTTCTTATTATTAATTTCTTCTCTCTGTTTTTGATTTTTAGAAAATTTAGTTTCATCATCAGTTGCAGTCTCAAAAGAAACTTTTTTAGCTGTCGAAGCTTCAATTCTTGACTCGTTGATTTCTTCTTTCAAAGAAAAATTGTAAAATTCCTCAAACAGTGCTTTTTCTCTCGCAGTTTCATATGGAAGTTTAGCATGACGTTTTGAATCCATGTGGTTTCTAATACTTTCTAATGAAGAACCTTGGAAGGTACAACTTAGGCAGTGGTGTTCATCAATAACAATCAGGTTCAAAAAGTCCAATAGACCATCCAAATCAACTAAATATGTTCTTTCTGGTATATATAAACCATGTTTATTGAACATGTGTCTCACATTCAATTCAATTTCTTTATTATGAGCTCCACAAAAGATACAATCTGTTAAATTATATTCTGAGATATTGACGTAATCATCCGCTTCACTATCACTATCTTCGTCACTGGAACCCAACCGATCATCATCAGTAGTGACCTCAAACCCAGAGTCGGTAGTATCACCAAACTCAGAACCAGTTTCTTCATCGTAGTCAGTGGTGAAATCACCACCCACAGTCAAATTGGACACTTTTGAGTTCAAGGAATGTGTTGGAGATGAGCTTCTTTCTCTCAATCCTTCTGTTTCAGAGTCTGTTTCTTCCTCATCAGAATTATGTCTAGTTGAACGTCTAGAAGTTCTAGTGTGTCTTTTTTTAAAATGCTGAATCGGTTCCAAAATTTCAAACCCATTTTCATCAAGTTGTGATTGACCTGCTCTAGCTTGTTCAGCCAATTTGGACTTTTCAATAAATTCTTCCCCTGTGACAGGTGGCAAATGGTTAATTTTACGATGCAAATTGTATCTGTGCCATTCACTTTTCATGTGGTATCTTTGCATATCAGAAGATACAAACTGAATCAAACATGAATTACATGTAAAAATGTTCCCAGGGTGACTACTATTTGATAAGTTCATTATTGCTTATGTTTTTCTGTGTTTTTTTTTTTGTTTTACTTGAATTTCTTATTTGTTAATTGAAGATTAACTGATTATACTATGTAAAACTTTTAGATTAGTGGAAGATTTTTAAATCTCGTCTATCTGTAGCTCATCAATACTACAATAGCCTAATTAGTAAGCTACACTTTACGCCACTTTTTTTCTGAAGTAATAAACTGGGGGGGTGTAGAGCTCACAGCAGAAAAAAAAAAAAAAAAAAACGACCTGCACTTTGTTGGCCCCTTTCAGTTTGTCAATCTTTAAGCAGTAAGTAAAAGTCATGTGACCGAAAAGTAAAATGCATATTAACAAAACAAGGCGTAGTTTATCAACACAAAAGGTAACATACATTTAAAAATATAAAATTGTCTATACACCTAAAATAATATACAAGTTAAAAGAATGTAGTGATTTCCTATTGTTTTATGCTTTGAATGATCTGTATGAAATGACAGTAGTAATAGAAGAAAACACACTCACTCAACAATGAACGTAACAAATTTATTGATCCCAAGCAATGGAAGCTGTTGGCCACATACGTTTGAACAAAGACATGGCAACAACATCTTGAGCAGTAAGCTTTGTATCGAAAGTTGCTTTGAAGTAACCGTGTGTACCCAAACTTTCCTTGATAAACCCCGATCTCCCTGATTTGGTGAACAATGGGATGGATTTGAACCATTCGACATCTTCTGGTCTGAAGAACATGTAACGGATGGTGATGACGTTTTTGTGGAATTTGAATGGGTGACCAGTCAAAACAACTCTCTTGGCCAAGACTCTTGTGTGGTCAGAAGCCAAGAAAGAACCATGACCAATGAATTCGATACCAGTAGCGGAAGCAGCAGATTTCTTGAAGAAAATGGCTGGTGACTGAGTGAAATCAACAGGAGCAATACAGGTGGCGACAGACAAGGAATCAGGGTGTAAGAATCTTTCAAATCTATGAACGTTGTTTGGTGAAACACTAGCAGAAGAAAATAGAGGTTGGATTACTTGTCTTCTAATACCGTATTGAACAATGATTGGTTCTTGAGAAGGAACAGGTTGGTCAAATTCTTCCCATCTTTGGATAGAAAAGTTGGCAACGGTTTGCTTGTGTTCGTGAGGCAATAACCCGTAAACAGAAAAGACCAATTGTTTTGGCTCCACTAGTTTGTCCAACAACTCTTGTGGGAATTTAATATACAATTTGATTTTGTCACCAGCTTTGACTTGAGCTTGTCTCATAGCATCTTTCAAGATTTTTCTTTTGACGTTTTTATAGTTGCTGATTCTTAGCACTCTTTTCCATTCTGGAGGACAGTTTGGATCCCTTTCATCAACATTCCAAACACAGTTGTACAAGTTTTTCAAACCTCTGTATCTTTTCAAACGATCGATGGCAGAATCGTTAGGGTTCAATTCAATTTCATCTGGGAAATCACGGTCTTCCTTTTCCAAGTTTCTGTATTCCATCAATTGACGTTCTTCTTCTTCTGGACTAAAGTCTTCAAACATTTCTGTTTCGGCGACTTCGGTTTGGTAATCTTGGTCGCCTTCGAAATCAGGCTGAGCGTCACCGAAATGGACACGTGCTTGGTTGACTTCGTTGGCTTCCATCATGTTGTCTTCATCGACATCTTCGATGTCTTCGTCATCGTCTTCAACTTCTTCACCTTCTTGGACAACATCATCCAAATACCATCTGGATTGATAATCGGAAGTACCCTTTGGGACTTTTGGTTTTCTAATTTTTTGGGCAGAACTTGGTAAAAACCCACCGTCATCGTATCTGGCACTGGTTAATTTATCATATTGATAGTCATAGTCACCGGAGTTCCCAAATTCATCATCACTGTAAAATTCTTCATCACTTTCCATTTCCATATCTTGACTAGCAAATTCTTCCAAGGATTCTAATTGTTCGTTTGGTTGAAAGAAAATAGAGTTTTCAATATCGTGTTTGTTTCTGTGATTATTCAATTTTTCAATTTTTTCAATTTGGAAATCACCCAAACCTGGTAAATGAATCAATTTGTTTGCATGGAAACCAATACCTCTAGCAGTACCTTCAACGACCAAAGCACCGTCTTGGAAATCAACAGAGTTACCAACCATGTAACCTCTGGAATCTCTCCAGTTAACAGATCTTGGTAATCTTTGACACAAGGTTCTTAAACAATTTAAGGACTCAGAAGTTTTTTCCAAATTGTAGATTTTATCTTCATTAGGGAAGAAATGTTTAAAATAACTTTCTAAAGATTGTTTGGCATCCAATTGGAATTTTTCCTTTGGATGAACATCAGACAAATTGGAAACAACACCAATGAAAGAGGAAATACCTTGTAATTCCAAAGCTCTGATAACTTGTTCACCAACTTCTGGATCAACTTCAGAAGTACCACTCAACCCGAAAACCACGAAATCGGCAATTTTACAAGAATCCAACAAGTTGATCATGTCGTTCATATCTGGAATGATAATTTTCATATTACTTTTAAATTTTGGAATGTAGATAGAATTGGTAGATGGGATAGCAATATTGGATTGAGACAATTGCTCTTCAGAAAATTCACAAGACAACAATTTTTTAACAATGTCATCAGCGAAAACATCATCAGTCAATGGGATAACAGTGATGATTTTTTCAGCCCCGTTTTGACCATCAAATAGTTTTCTGTTTTCCAAGGATTCTTTGATTTTTTTATCTCTCAATTGTTTAGCCAAGTTTTTTCTTTGTAATTTGGAAACAACTTTGACCAATGGTTTACCTGTTTTTCTAGAGTCATCGGATTCAACTCTACCTTTGAACATTTTTTTCAAGGCACTTTTACTTGAATGTCTGGATTTGAAAGACTTATGAGAAGACTTCATAGAAGATCTATGAGAATGACTACCAGCCATGATTGTTTATAATTTCAGTAGGGGGTTGGTGATTGTGAAATTAAAAAATTCTTTTTTGGGTAAAGTTTCTAGGTTTTTATTCCCTTTCTTAGTTCCAATCCATACACTGACTAAGTAACTGGAAATGTGTGTTGAATGATATTTACGTGTAAATACCTTAATTCGAGATATTCCTTAAAATAGATTTGTACACATGGATCTATCAGCGCACAATGTAAATAATTGTCATCATCAAAATACAAGAAATATCTTGGAAATTTAAAAAAGTTGAACCAAAAAATTGTAAGAAAAAAAGTCTTGCAAAAAAGTCTTGAAAAAAAAAAAAAGAAATTCACACGACGTCACATTTCCAAAAAAAAAAAAAAAAAAAAACAGATTCACAATTTGTATGACAATTTTAAAAAATGCTTAACCTGTACATTCTATAAATAAATTTAATACTTAAAATAATATACTTTCTCATGTGGACATATTACATTCTTGAAAATATGGAAACACCCAAATTTTAAAGAAATTTTAAAAAAACAAAAATGTATATCAAAAAATGATTTAATATCAACGTGCACTCATGATGCACTCTTACATAATCCGTAGTAACATTACAGATCACGTGGTAATCACTTGAAACATTGTAATCTATCTTGCAAAGATGTCAGAAATGAACAACGCTTTATAGTGTGTTATATATATGTCCAAAGGTACTACCTCTTCAGGATAGTTAGTTTCTCTTTTAGGAAATAACATTACTTGTTCCTTTCTAAAGCTGTAAACAGTATTGTACATATTTTGTCTAGTAAGTAAGTCACATGACTGAATTAAGTTTGGTTTTTTATATTATTTTTGAGTGTTATTGCTTAGATATTGTTGCAGAGCTGTGGTATTTATATTGGTGAATTTCTTTTTTTGATAGAAAAAAAAATACCAAAATATTTGAAAGTTTTTTTTTCAGGTTTTTTTCCAACTTGTTTTATGTTTCGTTGGTTTTGTCGAAATTTGAATCTTTTCCAATCAAAATTTTTCATTCAATGTTGAACTTTCTCTTTCTGGTGCATGTCCAGTATTGTATGACGAAATTGTAGCTTATGATATCCTTCATGATGCTATTAATAACGTGAACCTGTGCGTTCATTCCTTGAAATGGCGTGTGTGATTTGTAGGAAGTGGTATTTGAGGTGTTTGTCACCACAAGTTCTGGTCTTCTAGGTCATTCTATCAGGTGTCTCTATTTTATATCAGTTTGTCATTTGAACTCCTTCGATCTCGGGATTGTGTTGAAAACGCTTTAGCCTTGTTTACATTAATTGTTATCTTATTTCCACACTATATGTTTAAAAAAAACTCCCAAAAAACCATAAAGAGAATATATATACAACAGTGTATGTACTTTGAAAAATCACCTGTGCTTGGAAGGGAATGAAAAAAAAATCACAAATAAATGAGACAACATGAATAAAATTACATGGTTTGTCCATGAATATCCAGATAGAGAAGTTATCGATAATGAATAGTTTTATCAGTTTTAAGTTATATTTACGATAATGAAAAAGTAAACAGAGAAAGATTCTACAAATTTTTCAACTTGATAGAGATATAGAAGATACCTACACCATGTTGGGTTAAATGTTACACACAAGATAGATGACTGAACAGACTAATAAGAAAGAAAAAAAAGAGGAGACGCTCGAGGTTGTGTGGGCCATTAGCGTTTCAAATACGTTTTTTATTTTATTTTGAAGATACATTTGTGAAAGTATACTATTTGAAACTAAGGACATATATACATGAACATACAAATAAAGTAAGACAAAGTTAGGAGAGCAACCATGTGTGTTGTGCCAATGAAGGCATGTAATGTTGTTGTGTTTACACTCAAGAGCGATTTTTTGTTTGTGATTGAACGGATTTATGTTTACATTTGGCATGCATATTTTGGCAAATAGTGAAAGTGAGACAAAAAAAAATACAATATTTGTGAGTTATCATGAAATTAGTGAATTGTATTAAAAAGAGAAATACCTTTTTTTGCATCATCAACACATTGAAAACCATACGTCTTAGAGTTCATCTAATCAAGAAAACCCCTAGTTTTTTTTGACTCAGTTTACTGCTTTGTTGAATACTCTATTATTTCAGTTAGTCTTTCATTTTACCTGTGCAATTTCTCATTTCCCAAGAATTAAAGTTATAGAATTATGTTTTTTTACTAACAATATTTACATATGTTACTGTTTTGTCGATATTTTCTTTTTTTATGATTGTTTTGTGTTCTGTCTTTTTCAGAAGGGATGATACAACAACTAAACTAGAAAGAATACCAATTACAATTCATACACCTAGTGTTTTTTTTTTACAGAATCATGGCTCACGAAAACGTTTGGTTCTCTCACCCAAGAAACTACGGTAAAGGTTCAAGACAATGTAGAGTCTGTTCCTCTCACTCCGGTTTGATCAGAAAATACGGTTTGAACATCTGCAGACAATGTTTCAGAGAAAGAGCCAATGAAATTGGTTTCAACAAATACAGATAATCTATTTAATTCATGTTATTGAATCACTAAAGATGAAAAGAAATATAAAAATAGAATCATAAAATTTCCTTTGTGGTTCTGTCTATCAGTGTTTTTTTTTTATTCTTTATTTTTTTATACATTATCATTAATTTTAGTCTCTGTAAACAAAAACAAGCAAACGCAAATAATAGAAAGATGATTGTCAAAGTTTACTATATATTTTTATTTATAAATTTATGTACTTCTTTTTTTTAACTTTCTAAGAATTTCATAATCAAAGAACTATTTCTTTTGGTAAAGTTTCAATCTCACACATGTCTAAGTATTATCATTTGGTTGTCAATGTTGATGTTCCATTAATAGTACTATTATTACGTGAAACCTTTATTTGAAACATAATTTCTGTGTGTCACGTGAATTTTTTACATTTTTGTTTACTTTTTATTTGCAAAAATTACAACTCAAAACACAAGGGTTCATCATCTCAAAATTGTAATTAAAAAACCAAACATTTTACATTTTATCTATTATTTAAAGTTTTTTTTGAAAGATAAAGAGTATAATAAATACAAAGACCACACACGGTAGAAGTGGTACGTCTTGAATTAGTTAGTAATATTTCCTACACTTTCTTTGAGGTGACAGAGTGACCATGACGAATATCTTACCAACAACTCAAATATCTGAAACATCACATGACCAAAAAACAAAGACCGCAATTTAGAAAATGACACCCACACACCACACTGAGAAAAATGCGCGGTAAAATTTCAACATTAGCAAAAAATGAAGTTAGACAAAAAAAAAAGCCCTGTTTTACTTTCCTGCTTAAAAGTTAAAGTCCCAGCCTAGCGATAATGTAATAATAGTTTTTTTTTCTTTTTTTGTTTTTTGAGTCTGTCAAATTTGGTTTTACCCATTTGTTTCTTTTCCAATTAGTATTTAAGTATACATGTGATTCACTTCATTAGGTCATATTCTTACTCCATTGAATAACTTATTATGTATAGAGAAAACACTCAAAAAACCGAATCAATTATAAATACAAAGGAAACATTGCCACAGTCGGACGTTTTGTGCCTCAGATAGCACTATCAGTTTGATTGCCAGAAAAATTGATCCAAGATGATCTGTTTTCTAGGTTTCCAAGATTAATTTTATTTTGGAACAACAAGGAAGTTCGTGGACCGTGTGCTCTAACCAATAACTAGCCAAAATAGTATTGGGTGCGATAGTCCAGGAATGTCGAAGGAAGTCCACAATTTTTTTTTTTTTCATATACCTATTTTCTTGAATTAAACTCTAGTATGTCTTCAAGAAGGTCTTGTTTTTTGTATTCAACATCTATGCGATTAGTACATTATATTAAAAAAGTCTTACATATTAGTATACAGAGGAAAGATAAGTCTCTAAATGGAATACACATTTTATTACAAAACTGATGGATTGTGAACCTCAAAAGTCTTGATAGGGGTCGGCAAAGCACCAAGACTCATTCTACTTTTGAAAGTTTGAACCTCTTTGATGTCTTTGCATTTTGGCAACTCATAATCATCAGGACCAACTTTACTGTCTGTGCTTGGTCTAGTGTGGATGATCAGTCTGTTTTTCGAGTCTAAAATTCCTTTCTTGAAAAACTCCAAGACATGTTCCTTGGTGATGTGGTTTTCAATAATCTCAGCACGTCTTTTGTTGTGTTCAAAATTTAAAAACCCGGAATTAATAGTTTCTAAAAAGTTTCTTGTTTCTTCGCCCAAATTTTTGTATTTTTGTAACAAAGTACCAATAATACCTTTTTGAATATGTTCGAATTCTTCATCAGTCATTTTTTCTAAAATGTCTAAACAAGTTTCATTTAAAAACTTCAAAATACGTGTTTCCACATAGTCACAGGAATACTCACCTTGAACTAAGATTCTCAAAAAGTAATATGGGGAATTTGGCGCATATGAACTAGACCAAACAATATAACCCAATTGTTCGTTTGTTCTCAATTCAGTGAAACACGGTTCTTTAATGGTCTGTGTCAAGGCTCTGAACAATGCACTGGTTAATTCATAGGTGACGTATTTATCAAACTTTTCATTGCAGCCCAAAATGTCAAGTCCAATATCGTCTTTGAATTGTATCGTGTATTCAACACACGTATTCAAGTTCTTAGGATCCTTGGTTATTTGAACATGTCTATAAATGTCATCAACAACACAAGATCTTTGCAAATTGCACTCTTGGTATGGCAGTAATTCTCCAGATTTGAATAGATTTAATGGAATATCATTAATTTTCATAGCATCTTCTTTATGGAAATTCCCATGGATTAAAGTTTCCAAGAAGAATTCATCAAAAACAGTTTTACTATATTGCACAATTTCCGAAAATTCAATTTCTTTTAAAATCTTGATTCTATCTTCAATAGGATAATTCTTTTCGTAAATTAATGTACTCCATTTGGAGGAACTCAAATTGTGAGGTTGGTTGTATAAAAAGTTTTCAAAATTGTTTTTCAATTTTTCTTTGAAAACTTTAAATCTTTCTTGATTTGGTTCAAATGAAGAAATGCCTTCAAAAAATTCTTTGATTAAAACGTCTGCTTTTTCATTATACCCGAAAAATCCAACTTGTAAACCAGTAGAGTGTCTGGATAAATTTATATGCAAATTGGCAATTACTGCATCATAAACAATGCTTTCGTTTAAATAATCATTAATCAAATAAACATACAAGGAAGTCAAAACAGTGTTTCTGGCACTTGCAGAAGAAAGCGGGATAGTGAAATCAAAGTTGACATAACCCTTTGGTAATTCAAATCTGTCATCTTTCTTAAACCATAGTTTTGTGAATGAATCCGATTTTAATAGCAATGGTTCAGTCAAAGGTTCTTTATCAGTTGCGATAGGATCAACACTGAAATTGGTGGCAATATATGGGTTTGGTCTTGGGACAGAAAAGGCTTGGTTATGTAATTTTGAGGCCTTTTCAATTTTTTCTATAAATTCAACACTGTATTCTTCAACGGAATATTCGGTTCCGTACCATTTTTCAACTTGATCCGTTTCCATTTTGTTAGATATTAAGGAAATGTTGGAATTCCAAATAGTCAAATGGTCTAAAAATTCAGTTAATTGTTTAGATTCATAATTGTACAACAACCACATACCTAAAATATTACCAACTGGATAGTAAGAATCTTTTTGCAAGTTTTTAGACAACTCAGAAACAGTAGAAGATGGTCTACTAGGTTGTTTGAACTTAAAGGAAGCAAACGCAATATCTTTCAACTCTTGGAAAATCCATTCTTGAGGTAAATTGTTTTTCAACATTTCAATGTATTGGAAAGTGGATTCTAAAACTTTTTCATATTGTTCTACACCTTCGTCTGTTAATTGGAAACTGATTGTAAAAACACCATTTCCTGGGGAGACAGAGCTACCGCCTGCTGATATAGCATGGACCAAAGACAATCCTTTCAAGTGATTTAGCAAAGACCCGGCACCTTCATAACCTATCAAATGACCAAAGTAGTGTCCTGGTCTTGGACCATCCCAATCTTTATCAAAGTATGGAACTTTGAACAGAAGCTCTAAAGACTTCAAGTCTTTGACAGGTTTTGCTCTAACAAACTTGTTCAAATCTTTAGAACTATACACAGGAGCACCGTAATCTTCATGAGGGTCTTCTAGATCTTTATTATTGACGTCGTGAAACATTTCGTAACACCAGTCACTCAATGTATCCAAGTCTTCTCTACCTAAAACACACAATCTCATAATATTAGAAGAATACCATTTTTTATGAAATTTCAATAATTCATCTCTGATGTTGATCCCTTGTTTTTTAGGTTCATTCCACAAAGTTTCTAAATTACCTGTGGAAAATTTATGATATGGATGTTCCCAATTGGTCAATGATTTGCCTAGCTGGTAAAATCTTCTTGCATCGTTTTGTAAATTTTTTTTGTTTTCACTGTCAACAGCATTAATTTCCTTTTCAGTAGAATTTTCATCAAATAAAGGACATGAGAAAAACCCAGAAAATCTGTCCAAGGCTCCATACAAATTATCGTGATTGACTTGGAAATAGTAGTTTGTGTTCATCTTACTGGTGTATGCATTAGAATCACCACCATGTTTGTTCAAATATTTGCGATATTCACTTTCATCTGGATATTTTTCAGATCCCATAAACAACAAATGTTCGCAAAAATGAGCCAAACCAGGTAGATTTTCAGGGTCCTGGAAACAACCAACATTCACATCCAATGATGCAGCGGCTTTATCTGTTGTGGCATCCTGAATCACCAAACAATTTAGTTTATTTGGTAATTGAATGTATCTATAAGATCTTTTGTCTAAATCTGGTTTAATAAAGCAGTTTTCTAAAATTTTGTAATGAACCTTTTTGGGAGCACTCATAATGTTTAAACTGGGTGTTTGTTGTCTTTCTTGTTCTGAGCTATCTTATTTGCTTTCTTTAACCAAATGTGTTTTTATTACTAATAATTGAGATATTATACAATAAATGTTTCTATTATTCATATGACATAAATCCGATATCAGCAATAATATTCATAATAGTATTTATTGGATTGGCCTAGATTAAAAATATTTGCCAATAACAATGCCGGGAAATCTTCATACAAAAAAAAATAGAAAAAAAAAAAAATACAGGAAAAAATACAAAAAAGTTTAACACTGAGAAAACAGTTCAGACGACAACCAAAAAAAAAAAGTTAATGAACAGTCATGTGATCTAAGACTGGAAATTAAAATTTATTTTACGTCAGAAACACGTCAGTAACAGTAAAATCAGTGGGTTTTTCTCATTTTTTTGGCACTCAGGTTTCTTTCCACCAGGAAGACCCAAGTGTAATAGAACAACTAACTTTGATTTGAATAGAATTAGATGATGCAAAGAAGAAACACACAACCCAGTTGAAAGAAACATCACATAGGATATTAAATAATGGTAGGAAGATTAAAGGGTTTTGACTTTGCAGTTTTTGGTGTTGTCATCATGGCTGGTATCTACTCAGGTACCAAGTTTTTTGAGCCTTTGGTTATTGAAGCTTTAAAAAAAGAAGATGGGTTAAGAAAAGACATTGACATTCCGGAATATGACGCAGAGGGTAATCCAATTGGTAACGAAAAGAGTTTGTTTACTTTAAAAGAAGAACTAAAGAGTATTTATGAACAAGGTCGTAAAGAAAGGGGATTGGACAAAGACGACAAATAAGCAATCGCATAATATCGATTGTTGCTTCCGTGTATATAGGTCATAGACATTTTTGACACCCTTTTGTTTTTTGTAGATATGTCATGAATAAAATAAAATAAATGAGAAAAATGAAAAAAAAAAGTATTAAAATATAATGAAATAGGAAACTTAATGGCACGCATATCTGTAGTGGATTCCCATCCGAGAGAGGTATTTTAAAGCATATACCCCATATAGAGGTTTATTTATTCCTCTGGTAAATATGATATGTAGATAAATAAATTTTAGTCGTGATATTCTGCATGTTTATGATATCTTTCAGTATGTTTAAAATTCTTGTGATGATGGCTTAATAGGGACTGTCATGAAAAGGGTCATGAGCACAATGCGATTGCGTCGTGATATCGTCACTCAATGTGTGTCGTTTCTTTTTTCAATTTTTTTATTTTTTTTTATTTTTTTGTTTTTGTTCAAATTTTTATAGATTTTGGTTTCGATTTTTTAAGTGAACTTTTCAATAAATAGATGGGGATGAATGTTAACCAATGTCATTTGATTATGTTCAAAACAAAGTTTATAGGGGGTTTCTTCCAATGTTTACCAAAATTGCTACTATTTAAATAAGAAAACACAAAACTTGTAGAAACCAAAACACTTTTGAAAATCATCAGCATGGGTAAAGTTAAAAGAAGAAGAAATAACAACAGAGCCAGTCCACTAGGAGCCGGTAACAAAGAGGAGGCTAAACATTTGACCAAGATCAATGCCTTGATCAAGAATTTGGAAAATGTTGTTCCAAATGAAAGAACCATGGCTCTAAACACTATCACTTTGTTGTGTGAAGAAGAAAAATGGAGAAAGATGTTTTTGAAACAGAAATTGGTTCCAATCTTGTTGCAAAAACTATTGAACGATTCCAATGACGAAATTGTCGTTGATTCCATGGGTTTGTTAAGAAACTTGTGTATTGAAGAAGGGTACGATGTGTGTACATACTTGTGGAGAAATGAGTTTTGGATTACTGTTACCAATGCGATGGCTAAAATCAACAAGTCTTTGGAAGCTTTGAAAGCTGAAATTAACAACATCACTGAAAACAAATCTGCCAACGAAAAACATAACAAAGAAGGTAAAAGATTATTGTTTGATTACGCAGACAATCTGATCAGTCTTGTCACTGCTTTGGCCAATGGTAGTGAGGATATCTTGAACGACTTGTTGGACTCCAAGATTGAACAAATGTTGGAATTTATTGTTCAAATTTTGCAATACGTTTCTGCTGTTTCAGCCAGTGCCAACCACACCATTCCAATCAACGTGTACAACAGTATTTTGGATTTCATTTATGATTTCAGTTCTGAATCTGCCAATTTCATTGATATCTTATCATCGCACGAATTCTTGTCATCTTTTATTGGGAAACTATTCAACTTTAATGAAACTGAAAACAAAAAACTACTAGGTAACGAGCTAACCAAGATTTTGATTCAAGGTATCAGATTGCAATTGTCTGATATGGAATTGTCTTATTCAGATGCCAACGTTATCACCCAAGAATGTATGAACGTTATTACCAATATCAATTTGACCCAAATCAAAACTGACTTGAGTAACGAAGAAGAACAGAATATCATCAACAACAGTGCCAAGGATGACAATGTTGGTAAGAAATTGAAAGAAATCACAAAGAGAAAAGAAAACGCAATGATGAACGTCCAAGCCATTGAGATTGGTGTTGACATCATCACTGCTGTTTTGGAAATCATTGGTAGCAACATTGATCAAGACAACAAAAGATCGAACGGCAATCTGGATGTCTTGGAAGCCACTTTTAACGTTTTACCACAGTTTTTGCATGAACTATACACTACTTTGGACCTGGTGCAGACCAGAGTTTTAATCTGTTGGAACAATTTCTTGTGGGTCTTGTTGAGTATTTCTAGCGAAGGTATCTTTGCGATGGATGCTGAAAAATCCTGGAAACTTTTGAGTCAAGATATCAAACTGGAAACCATCAACGAGTCTGACGAAACTTTCCAAGTCTCCAAATACGGCTGTGTATGGGCTCTGTTGAAATCCAGCTGTGCTGCTTTTGTTGGTGACATGGGGATCAACGGCGTTGAGTTGGCTTCTAAATTGATTGAAACCTACAAGTCTAGTTCCAACGAAGAGTTGCACCAGAGATTGATTGGTTGTTTGGTTCCATTGAGCAAGCAATCTGTTGAATTGAACTTGTTGGTTGGTGATTTTTTCGTTATGTTTCTGTTGAGTCAAGACGAAACCTCTGCTAGATGCTTGTGTGATATCACCAACTCTCTTTTTGAAATCTATGCCGACAAAAGTTATATCTACGACCAACCTGTTTTCAAGGAAAGAAAATATTTGAGCCAGTTACAAACTGTGATAGTGCCTAGATTGAAGGCTACTTTCAAGTTTGTTGACAAAAACAAAGATCCTTCTTTGAAAGAAATGTGTACTGGAACTTTCAACACATTGGAAAGATTCATTCACTACAAACAAAATGAATAAATTATGATACAAAAAAAGTATTACTTACTATACATATACGTATATAACTATAGACCCATGTGTGTGTGTGTGTAAAAATTTATATTTTATTTGGAACAAAAAAAAACAAGAGTGTACATTAATTAGATTAGTTGGGAGATTTGAGATGGAGGTCTCTATTTTGGGTATAGTTTTGCTTGGTCTAGGACTCTTTGGGTGTAGTCTGTTTTGTTTTTGCAGAAAGCCTTCCAAGCTGGTTCCTGTGCTGGCGAGTTAGGGTTAGGACTGTCCAAGAGGGACTGGACCCCCAAGACAATCTGTTTCAACGTGATGGCTGGTCTCCAGTCCTGGTCCTCGTTCAATATACTCAAGCATACCGTCCCACTAGGATAGATGTTCGGGTGGTAGAACCCTGCAGGGAACCTGACCTTTGGCGGCTTGCTAGGATAGTCGTTCGGGTACTCGATGGTTATTGGGTAGACACCGTTAGCCCATATGGTGTTGTCTCTGCCTGGAATACCTGCTTCCCACTTCTGCATGTTTAGAGTTCCGTCTGGGCCCTTTGTTGGTTTAGCCCAGAACCCGAACGGGTGGTCTTTTCTCCATTTTTTACGTTCTTCTTGTAGACGTTGCAAGCATAAGGATGACATTTGTGCTGATTTCGTTTTTTTTTGTTTATACTTCTTTCTCTCTCTCTCTCTCTCTCTCTCTCTCTCTCTGCTTAGTATTCACGATGTTGTTGTGAATTGTGCAATAAAAAAACAATGAAAAAAAAACGGCACTTGTTTATAATTTTCATGTTGTCATGTTTTTTTTTTTTTTTTTTTTTTGTTCACCGTATTAACAACGTATTTTTCTTTATTATATGTTAATATCGGGATCAACATGGTGGAAATAAGAAGAAATCAACAAAACCAACACTAAAAGAGTATCTACACAATGAGCGACATTGACGACTTGGACGACTACTTGAACGATGAACCTGAATTACCAAGTCTACAAGACCTAGACAATGAACTTTCAGAGAAAGAAAAACACAACACTGGAACGTCTAGCGATCAAAACAGTAAATCCAGAGTCACTGATGAAAAAGAAACCAGTGACAATACCACAACTGAAGTTGATGTAAACCAAACCAACGAGGGGATGAACTCCTTGGAACAGGAATTCAACAAAGTCTTTTTAAAGAACCAGTCCCACACAAACGATTCCAACACCGCTGCCTCTGAGTTCCAAGAACTCCTACAGATGCTCAGTGCTGCCTCTATGGCTCCGAGTACTGCTACTACTACTACCACTACCACTACCACTAGTATCAACAACACCAACAGCACAGACTTCAAAGACATCGTCTCCAGCACGTTGGGCAGATTGAAGGAAAACAACTCCAAACTAGACCAAGACTTGAAATCCGAACAGCAACAACAGCAACACACGACAGCCAAGTCCAGCGACGACATACTTGCCCAGCTTCTGGACCAGCTGGTCAACGAGGACAATACTGGCAATGACAACAACGACGAATCGGGAGCAGGAACAATGGACAACGCCATCCTGAACATGTTGGACCAGATGTGCACGAAGGAAGTGTTGTACCCGTCGATGCAGGAGATGAAGACCAACTTTGAGCTGTGGTTCCAGAACAACAGCGAGCAGTCCACCGGCGAGGCAGACTGGCTGAGATACACCAAGCAGAGAAACACCATTGTGGAGATTGTCAAGATCTACGAGTTACCAGAGTACTCCAACAAGACACACGTCTCGCAGATCACCGACTTGTTGGACCAATTGGAAGAACTAGGCGACACTCCGGCAGAAGTCGCCAACTCCTCATCGTCCTCTAACCCTACAGGAAACAACAACACCAACAACAACAGCGGTATCCCACAGGGACTAAATTTAGATGAAAAAGCATTGGAAAACTTGGACCAAGAACTACAAGACAACTGCAAACAGCAATAGGGTGTGTTAGATAACTAGTTGCACGTGACCAGAACTAACTATACATCCTCTATATTCATATTATATATATATATCACAAGAGTATAGTATCTTAATTTACCCTGCTCTTACAATCATTACCATTCCATACATATAAATGCTATTTAATCCTAAGAAGAGAATAAGAAATTCTAATTTTAGAAATTTAATTTAATTAGAATTTCTACGAAGTAACTAAGACATAACAGAGAGAACAACAGGAGTGTGTGACTTTTAATGAGATTTAATATTTTGTCTACGATTGTTTCTTAGTCATTACAACCTGTTTTTTAATTAAAAAATGAAACATTGAAAAAAGCAAAAAAAGAAAAGAAAAAAAAACAATTTAATTCAATTCAAGTTTTTAGATCTGCAAGAAATAACAAACAAAAAAATTAACTAAAGAAAATAAAAAAACTTATGGGAAATAGAAAACAAGGTAGAGAAAAGAGAGAGAGAGAGAGAGAGTTAGATTTGAATAATGTATAGTAATAGTAAGAATAGCAAACATGAACAAACATGAACAAACATGAACAACATGAACTACTTGGATGAATAAACAATGCACATGGATTTTAATAACATTCATAAACATGTTGATGTTGTTTTTATATATATATATCGAAGATTGATTAATAGTATTATACAATATTTGGACAATTTTACAAATCAATGGTTGATATGATTTTTATATATACATATGTCTATTTGTGCTTTTTACTTGTTTTCTTCTTGGGAATATGTGTATGATTCAATTAGTTCATTAGTTGGAGAAAAACACATAAAAGACCCAAAAGGAGATACTATTATACCCCACAAAACACTTACATACAAGAACCTAATCCAATAGAATCAAAAAATGAGATCCTCCGTTATTGCCATTGTTTTGTCTGCCGTCTACTTGTCCAACTTGGCTGCTGCCGGTACTCCAGCCTGTCTGTTGGCCTGTGTTGCCCAGGTCTCCAAGGCCTCGACCAAGTGTACCAGCGGTATGCAAGACATCTCCTGTTTCTGTGAGAGTGAAGCTACCACTATTGAAAAGTGTTTGGAAGACATCTGTCCTAACGGGAACGAAAGTGACGCATTGTCTTCTTTCGAAGGTGTTTGTAAGACTTTTAACGTTAACGTTGACTTTTCTTCCTCTTCCTCTTCCTCTTCCTCTTCTTCCTCCTCATCTTCCTCCTCATCTTCCTTATCTTCTTCTTCCTCATCTTCCTCTTCCTCATCTAGCTCATCATCCGCTACTCCATCTTCCACTTCCACTTCTACTTCTACTACTCCATCCTCTACCTCTACCTCTACTTCTACTACTCCATCTTCCACTTCCACTTCCACTTCTACTTCTACTACTCCATCTTCCACTTCTACCTCCACTTCTACTACTCCATCTTCCACTACTCCATCTTCCACTTCTACCTCCACCTCTACTTCTACTACTCCATCTTCCACCTCTACTTCCACCTCCACTACTCCATCCTCTACTTTGTCCACCAGTAGCACTGTTTCTAGCTCTAGTTCTAGCTCTGCTACCATTCACACCAAAGGTTCCACTGGTGCCGGTAACAAGGTTGCCGGTTCTGTTTTCTCGGGGTTCGTCGGTGTCATTGCTGCTATGTTGATTTAAACAGGCACACACACAAAGAGAAACAGACATATAAGTTACAAACGTCTAGATAGGTACACACATTATATCATTGGATAAAATGATAAAGATTAAGATTTTTTTTTTGGAAATTTAAAAGACACATACACACACACTAGTCCTATAAATAAATGGTCTTGTTTGATACCCTTCATTTGCAAGCACTGTTATTGTACTTTAGTATTGGTTCACATATACTTGTATAGTTCTTATATATAAATATAACGAACAGTAAACAAATCATTAAACACAGTTGTTAGTATTTGAGTATGATCTTCTTAGCTTAATGATAATATCTGTTTTTCATGATTTAACATTTCCTAAATTATAGCGATTAATGATTATGACTTTCCACTTATTGTCAGATTTTTTTTCTTGTTTTTTTTTCTTTTTCGTCATCTGTGAAAATAGAGTTACAGAATTCATGAGTTTTTGGCCAAAATGATTGAAATTGTCATGAATGAGAAACAAGAGAGACAAATCAACAACAAAAACCAAACACCATGCTTAACAAGACTGTCGCCAGATCTATCCACACCACACCTTCAAACCTGTTTTTGTTCAAAAAGGCAGCTAAACATTTGGCCAATACTGCCCCAAAGGAGTACAACCAGTTTGAGTTGAAAACACCGTGCGGTCTTGCCGAGCCTCCAAAGAGCAATGCCAAGTACGTTGAGGGGAACTCTTTCAAAGAGATGTTTGACGAACAAAAGACCACGGAGAGAACCAAGGAGTTGGAAAAAGAGTTCCAGCAAAGTGGGTTCCACGACTTGTACGCCTTCGAGAAAACCAAGGGTAAGCTATTCATCTCGCCACCAACATACTGGAAAAGAAACATCTGCAAGTACTTCCCACACATGGCGGGCCAGCAGTTGTCGTCAAAGACAGACATGCCTGTTGAAGACACCTTGAGAGGCAAGATCACTGTTTTGAAAATGTGCGGGAACAAAGTCGGCGAGGACATGATCAACACGTTCTTCATCACCCCGGCCAAGGACAACTATCTAAAGACACCTTCCAAGATCTTGGACGAGCTGAACAGAGACCTCGACACTTCTCTATCGCCAAAAGACGCTGGCTACCGCGCACCGGTGCAAATTGCTGAAATTAACCTAATCGACAACGCATTGAAATCGTACTTGTTGAGACTTTTCGGGAACACATTGAGCAAGATCATCCCTGAGGAAAGACACGACACCTACTTCATGTGCAACAGAAACCAGTTACCCTTTGGGAAAAGAGAGGCTGTGAACATCAACAACGTCTACTCGGGGTACGTCTTCATCATCGACCCAAGTTTGAAAATCAGGTGGATGGCCTGTGGGACCGCGTCTCCAGAAGAAATGAAACTTTTATGGGACTCCGTCAGAGCCATCCAAAAGGAATCTTTAAATTGAATTGAGACTCCCTATAACAGATTATCTTGAATTCAATACTTGTATATACACATATATCTTTATAACCATCAGCATCTATTCAACAGCGAGTGCTCCATGTACCTCTCAGCAATTTACAAGCACGTGATACACAGTCTTGTTAGCTGTTATCACGTCTACTCGCGAAAAAAAGTTCAGCGAACGCAGGAATACAACCATCCGATTATCGGGGCTGTACAAAGTTACCGTCTTTCCTGTTGTGACTCACGTTTAAGAAAGTTTGTGGTAGAAGACAAACAAAACAAACAAGACAAACAAGACACACACACACACACACACCAAAACATGCCTGAAAAACAGCCGCCATCACCACACGCGTTGCTATACAGAATCTGGGGGAAACCCGTGGGCAAGATGATGATTGTCACCATGGGGACCTTCTACTCGCTATACTATGCCAGAGAGTTTTTGGACAGATCCAAGACTCAGGAGAAGCCACAAGACTGAGCACACAGACTCTGGTATTACTGAGTACAAATTCAGCGGTTTATGTCAAGTTAAAGAATATATATATATTTAAATTTTATAGATAATTAATAGAAGATAGATAGAGATAAGTAGACCTTACATAGAATCAATCTAATTTAGTCATTTCGTCTTTCAAGTTCTTTTCAACAGAGTCCAAGAACTCGTCAGTGGTGACGTAAGCGGATCTTTCTTTGTTACCACAGGCTAAGGCCAAGTCCTTGGTCATGATCCCTTGGACTTGGACAGTGTCTAAAGTGGCTTTTTCTAGCAGGTTGGCAAATTTGACAACATCAGCGGTGTTGTCCAGTTCACCTCTTTTACCCAAACCTTTAGACCAGGCAAAAATAGAAGCAATGGAGTTGGTAGAGGTTTCTTCACCCTTTTGGTATCTTCTGTAGTGTCTGGTGACTGTTCCGTGTGCAGCCTCACTTTCAAAAGTCTTACCGTCTGGGGTAACCAACATGGAGGACATCAAACCTAGAGAACCGAAACCTTGGGCCAAGATATCAGATTGGACGTCACCGTCGTAGTTTTTCAAAGCCATGATGAAACCACCCTTGGACTTGATCATCTGGGCAACCATGTCGTCGATCAATCTGTGTTCGTAGTTGATGCCCAACTTCTTGAACTCGTCCTTGTATTTAGTTTCGTATAGTTCTTGGAAAATGTCTTTGAATTTCCCATCGTATTTTTTCAAAATAGTGTTTTTGGTGGACAAGTACAAATCCATTTTTTTGGAAATGGCCAATTGGAAACAAGAGTCACCAAACCCAGTAATACTTTCCACAGTGTTGTACATACCCAAGGCAACCCCACCTTTTGGATCTTTGAAGTCGTAAACGTCTAGAACAACACGTTCACCGTCCTTAGGGTCTGTTGGAGTGTAAACCAATTCCAATTTCCCCGGCTTAGGAACAACCATATCTTGGCACTTGTAGATGTCTGCGTGGGCGTGTCTCCCAATAATGATTGGGGACTCCCAGGAAGGCACCAGTCTTGGGATTCTTGGAATGACAATTGGTTCTCTGAAAACAGTACCACCCAAGATGTTTCTGATGGTCCCGTTAGGAGATCTCCACATTTTTTTCAAATTGTACTCTTCGACTCTGGATTCGTCAGGAGTAATGGTGGCACACTTGATACCGACCCCGTACTTCTTGATTGCATTTGCTGCATCAACAGTGATCTGGTCGTCAGTCTTGTCTCTGGAAGTGACAGACAAATCGTAGTATTTCAAATCGACATCCAAGTAAGGCAAAATCAACTTGGACTTGATCTTGTCCCAGATGATTCTGGTCATTTCATCCCCATCCAATTCAACAACAGGGGTTTTGACTTTGATTTTAGTCTGAGTAGATAAGTATCTTCTAGTGATGGAAAACATATTTTTCGTTAGTGTCTGGGGGATTTTTCCTTTCAACGTTTGATCCAAATATATATAGTTTGATTGTCTAATTATGTTTAAAAAAAACAACCGAAAACCTATATTATAAAAAATACCAAGAACGTCAAATACTATAGTATTACAAACATACCTTGTTCCTTATATACATATTTTCACCCAAACAGCTTAAGATGTTCGATACATCATATCCTATTTCACTTAGTTAATAATTGTTGAGTCATTCAATACTGTTTGGAATGAAAGATCGATCATAAGGAAATAAAAAAAAAAAAACACACTACTGTATCATTTACATTTCCTCTAATGTTTCTCTCCTTCTCCTTATTTTGTCAATGACCTTGTAGGAAACAAAAAAAAAAAAAAAAGGAAAGACCAGAAATGCTTAAGGTAAAAACTGTAGTTTCATGTTCTTGATATAGAGTCTTAATAGACGTGGACCACAGTACTAATGGGTTCCCAATAATCGGAATTTCAATGTGTTTAAAGTGGGGTTAATCTACGTAGTCAATACAACGTAAAGTCTCTCTATCTCATTGTGGGAGTTGTTGTTTTCGGGTAGGTCATTTCCAGGTTGTGTGTTGTGCGTTAAAGTTCAGCTTATTTACATTTTTAGTAATTTGTCACTCGGTAATGATCTTCTTAGGTTACCGATGATATTTTTTGTGTTTGTTTCATTTGAGCAAAAAAGAGAAGAAAACGCCGGTTTCGCTCTTGTAAGTTTTAAAATATCATATTTTCTTTAAAGTTGGACCTTTGAAGGTTTAATTTAACCATTTGAGTAATATCATAAAGAAATGGAAACAAACTAACACTAAGAAGGAAAATCACATCAACATTTGAAGTCAGTAAGAATGTCTATATAGTTTATTTAATTATTTTTGGTTTTTTGAATTATTATTTAGCAAAAGCTAAAAAAAGAAAAAAAAAAACACAACTTCTATGGAAGGGAAGATGAGCGGCTAATTGATAATATTGGATAATGTAAATGTAATTTGTCTTTTTTTCATTCATTAGAATGATTAGTAATAAGAGACAAGGATACATAGGGCGATGATTGGATTATTTCGTATAAAACTACAGACTACTTATATATATGTTACTTATCATTGACAATAACGAAATAAATAAAGTAAGTATTAAGAGAAAGAAGAGTAGGGGGAAGAGAACAGCATAATGTCAAACAAGTATAGTACCATTAGAAGTAACAATGAAGTAGACCACCATGGAAATGACAGAGCAGAAAATGCAAATAATTGGATTAATATCCCGTTGGACTGTTCAATATGTCATGTAAAGTATGACAGAAGCACGGAAGATCTTGAGAGTCAAAAACAGATATTTTATTTGAGTTCGTGTACTCATGTGTTTTGTTCCAAACATGCACAAGATGTATACAAAACACGGCGGTGTTCATATTGTATGAACGATAATGTCAGTGTCATGGTTATCGATGAGAAGAAAATGGATTTTGAATACAAAAAGATATTTGAAGATTTCCATGAACAACTAGGTGATCTATACGGGATAGCCAAGTTTCAAAACAACGTAATGAAACAAAGATTAAAATACTTAGAGTCTACAAACAACAGCCTTTTAGAGAAGTGTGAAAGACAGAAAAAACTACTAATACGAGCTAAGGAAGAGTTGAATGAATGTTATGCATTGAAAAACAAAGTATATTCTTTGGAAAAAGAGTTGGCCAAACACACTGCCACTACTACTATTCATACAACTACAAAGAGTAATATTCTTAGTGATTCAAGTACCAGAACCACTGGTAATAAAGATCTAGCGGTAAAACAGTATGGGTATAATAAGAACAATCACACTTTCCAGAAAAATGACGTTTCGCTTTCAGAGATAGGAACGCAATATAGGGAGCAGAAGTCACGTGTCTTGGCGGAATCCACTAACAGATCTATATTATCTCAGCAGATAATAGATTTGACCACAAATACTAGTAATGTGAGTAATACTACCCGTGATAAGAATATCAATTATAAGAAGGTTAATGATCATGATGGAAATAGGAATGTTTATGACATCAGAGACAATAGTCAAAACAATCATACTACAATTAACAACAATGTGTTGAACAAATTAGGGATTAAGCTTCAACAGAATAGAAACATTTCTTTATCCAACGTTTCATTGAAACATTATAACTATTCATCAGGGGAGCACCCTATCAATATTAATAGTATACAGAGCAGACAGAGCAGACAGAGCAGACAAAGTAGACAGAGTAGACAAAGTAGACATAGCAGAGGGTATATCAACAATAGTGTGGGGCCCCTTACTAGTAGACACAATAATAACACTCCTTTACCTGGTGTTAATAATCATAGTAATAGTAGTAATACTAGCAGTAGACACCTGGTATCCAATGGGATATTCCACAACATGAAATCCAGTCACAGTCTGCTGAATAGTAAACCAAATATCATACCCAGATCATCATTACTATTAAACAATCAAATATCATCATCTAAATTCAAAAGATACAGGTAGATCAACTTTACGTACTGTGTAATAATTATTTGTTAGTCTAATTTTATTTTTATTTTTTATTTTCTAATTTTTAAATAGTTGTTATATATATAATTTATGTATACATACATATACATATACATACACATATAACAGTTTTATAATTATAATATACTATAATTTTAAGCAGGACTAGCTTAGTAGTAGCACTTCATTATATTATATTGGATGTTGTTTTTTATTCGTACTTTCCTATAGATAAAGTGGATGTTTTGGTGTTGTTGTTGTTGTTGTTGTTTTTCTATTGTTCTTGGTTTTTCTTTTTAAAAATAATAATAGTGATAATGTAATTAATATGAATATATAAATATGAATGAGCAAACTATTGAACAAGATGACACGAATAAGTATCACCTATCTTCTTCAATAAGCCATTTCTTTTTTTTTTTTCTTTTTCTTTAATTTATTTATTTTATGTTTTAAAAAGCACCAGATTTTTTCAATTGAACGAAACAGGAGATGAATGGAACAGCGAAACCCAAGGCGAAGAAACCAAAGTGGATGAAGGCGTATGGGATTTTTCTGTCTTTGACTTTGAATGGCAAGTTACTGTAGACACCTTCTTTGAAGTGGACACCGGATCTGGCTTTAATAGTAGAGGAGAAGGTTCTTCTGGCAGACAATCTGATCAATTGTTGGGACAACATCTTTTAGTGTATTCTTGTGTATATATGTGGGCTGGTTTTTTTGTTTTTTTCCTTATTAACAATAGGATTCCGATAAATGATCAAAATTAATATGTGATATCAACCCCTAAGGAAGTACTTGCGTGATGAACCAATTACCTAGAGAATACACTTTACGTACCTGAAGTGAATGATAAATCTAATACCGATTACATCTTCAATACAACTACGACACACGAATTTCCAGAATATACTCAAAAACAAAAGTTTGATAAATAAGGAGACATGTTAGAACGTGAGTACAAGTAGACCTATCTAATTAGGTCAATAATAGTTCACCATACATCCCAATGTTAAGACATCTTACAATATAACAAAACAACACTCTCTACTAAACATAAAGGAAATATCGTTCGACTTTTCTCTCTGATGAAATTTCAACTAAATAAATAAAAAAAAAATTAATCTAAAAAAAAATTGCATACATTTTGTAATTCTCACTCTACACTCATTACTTTGTACATCTACTTCTAAGTGTCAAATGTGTTGAAACAAACAGAAAAAAAAAGAAAAAAAAACAAAAAAACAGCAAGTTCGGGTAATAAACAGCATATAATACAATTTTTTTTTAAATGAATCTGATTGGTTGAAATATAGTAACATTAGTGACGTTTTTCTGTCGCCACTTTATTTACTAACAGAGTTTTATTGCACGAGAGAGAGAAACGAAATTTTGATTTTTTTCAAAAATTTTTTTTTTTTTCTTTTTTTTTTTCCCAACCTCTTTTTCTCCCTGGTTGTAATAATAATATATCGTATGATAATCTATGCTTTTATAGTATTAGGTTGTTTATTACTGTGTATGTTTAGAGTATGGTCTATTATATTGTTAAGATTTAATGATGTTCGATATTATTATTCTTTGACTAGGTGTGAGTTAAGGGGGTTGATTACATTGTTATCACGTAGGTAACTGTTTTACAATCTTAGTGCTATTACAACCTACAGTTTTGAAAATGTTATGGTGACTCTCGACTATATACTCATTTTAGATTAAATGTTCAGTGTTTATATCTACTCCTTACTATGTTTCCTCTCGCGTAATTTCATAAATTATCTTAATCCCATTCATATAAGACACAAAACCAGCTCATAAACGAACACTCAAATACACATACACACAATGGCTATTGCTCCAATCACCGGTTCTTTGAAGAAAAAAATTGCTGCCGATCTAACTGTCGGTTTCACCATGGGTACTGCTGCTGGTTGTGCTTGGTGGTGGGGTTTCCACAAAAAGAAGATTGATGCTAGAGAAACTTTCTACGCCAAATTGGCCCAAGAAAAAGCTCTAGAAGACAACTAAGACACTTTTAGAGAGACATCAAATATAAAATATTCACAGATTATTCACACAATATAAAGTAGATACACATGTATGTATAAGGTATATATAGGTATGTATATATAAATACACTCATTCCGAAAAAAAATAATACACGAACTAGAAGGAAAAATTAGCAAACACAGATTACATAATACTCTTGTTGAGGTTGTTGGATACGTAGTCGTACCCGCTGATAAGGGTGTTGGAAAGAATGATGAATTCGTGGTTGGGTTTGTCATGATGGTTCAATTGTTGGAGTGTGCTGAATTCACTCATTGTGATTCCTCCAAGGACAACTATGATTACTTTCAATTTATCTCCACTTTTACGAGACTCACTAGTATTAGTAGTAGTAGTAGTGTCTGAAAGAGGCGGTGTGCCGCTGATGGGCAACAATTGCGATTCGTTCAAGTGCACCATCTCACTGATGTTGTTCAAGAGTCTTAATGTCGGTTGGACAGCGCTGATCTTGAAACTGTACTCAACCAAACGAGTCATTAGTGGTACGACACCACAGTAGCTTAGAGATAAATGTGTTTCTCCACTCTTTGTCTTTTTATTCTTATTAAGATCAGTAGTAGAAGTAGATGGAGTCATCGAGGATGTAGACTGTGGGATGTAATTTAAAAGATCCATGTACTTGTTCAAGTTGTTCAACATTTTGAAATCCTGTGGGGATTTCTTGGAAAAAGTTTGGAATTTGGATCTCTTCACATACAAATTACACTCGTTCAAGTTGATTAGGTATCCTAATAAGGGTACACTGCCGTATTGGTCAATCAACAATAAGTTCAATTGATCATAATCCCTGTCATTGATACCCTTTCTAAGCAAACTGTATAGGCAACAAAGCTTCAAAATGTCACGGAAGTCAGCGTACACTCCATTGTACACAAACTCCTTGATAGTTGTGACAAACTCGTTGTCGCTGATCTGTCCACTCAAGACATCTTGCTCAAACTCAACCAAATCGTCCAGTTCCATCTCGTTATACAGACCCAACAGGTCACTGGAGATGTCCACGTGCTCCTTCAACAACTCGCTCATCGTGATGTTTTCCTTGTTTAGGATCTTACTCAATTCTTTCAAGTCTTGTTTGTTTTTCGTGTTGGTTTTCAAATCGTAATTTTGTAATTTTTTCTGTAATTCAAACCCAACGTCCCCAAAGTTTTCACTTTTCAATTCGTCCCAGATGAAATCAAGTTCAATATTCACGCGAGTGTTTGAAGTCTTTTTAAGGGGTGTGTCATTTTCAGTTCCAGAATCAAGACGCGGATCTCTTTTGGTTCCAGTGGTCAACTCACAGAAACGCGCACGGTCAATTCTGTTCAAAATACCCCCATACGAAAGCTCAGTCAACAACGGAGTCACCATATCCACAGAACGGTCCATCACTATGACGTTACAGTCGACATACCCCATGAAAACGTCTTCACGTTCTGCTGGAGAAATCGCATTGAAAGATGCAGATTGCCGATCGCCACTTTTGTCCGAGACACCAAACTTGGCTTTCAAAATAGTCGAAAAGTTGGATGCATTGTTGTTCAACCCGTCAATGCTGATGATCTTACCAATCTTACGGATCTTGTGTATTTGGAAGATCGTATCGATCCCACTCAACAATCCATCTTGATCAACAAGATTCTTGTTCTGGTGTAATGGAATATCTGGTTTTTGATTCTCCCTCAAATTTGGCTCCTGATTTGATAAACCTTGGAAAAACCGCATCTCCTCGCTCAAGTACCCCCAGGAGTCGCCAAAACTCATCTGGAACACAGGAACAGACAAAGTATGTAGTTGAAGGTTGTACGTTTCCAAACCCAACATGTCACAAAGAACGTACTCTGACTCGTCCTCCTCGCTAGTACTTGATCTATCACTCGTTGCATTGAACAAATAGTTCTGAGTGTTGGTGGTCTTGGCAGAGTTGTCCCATGTACAGTATATCACATGTTCTAGACCTTTTTTAGAAAGTGCAATCGCAGGAACAGGCTTACACAAAGATCTCATATCGTAAAATAATATCACCGATTTTTTTCCACTTTCAGACTCTTCAGAAGAGTCACGGGCATCGCTCTCGTCCAATTGGGTGATCACCTGAGTTATCCCATACCTCTGGATCTCAGTCCATTTAATAACACTGTTCAAAGTTTTCAATAGCACACGGTCAGGCACATATAGCACGTACTCACCGTTCCCACTTTTGGATATATTATTTAAAATTGAAAGAAAACGAGATTTATAAATCCGCTTGGTCATCCCCAAGTTAGTATTCATACTTGTGTTTACAGACTTACTTTCTTCGTCCATTACTGTTGTCCTTGATTTTAGATCTAGTTTAATTTTTGATCATTTTTGCTTTTATTCTTAAAGTATCCAGCAGGTAAAGGGCACAGCATAAAGGGTATTTAGTTAGACAACTATATAAATTTGGATCCCTATTTAAAAAGATGTTAGGTACCCAAAACAAAACTAAAAGAAAAAAAAAAAAAAAAACGAATACAAAATAATATACAATCAAGACTCACGTGACACTTGACAGTCACTACAAGACAATACCGCTTCTAGATGCAAAATCTTGGTAGTATTCCAACATCTCGGCGGTAATACCCTTGGAAATGGATTTCAAAGCATGTTCAAAATGCTTGACTTCAACATGTTCAGTGTTGTCTAGACTTTCCATAATAGAGTTCAACCCGGCTTCCTGACACAACAACACAACTTCAGCACCAGAACAACCCTCGGTACCATGTGCCAACTGTTGCAAATATTCTTCATGGTTCTCAATAGACCGGGAAAGTTCAAATTTCTTTGTGCATTTTTTCAAAATTTGCAATCTAGCTTCATAGTCAGGCGGCCCAACATAAACGTGTCTGTCCAATCTACCAGGTCTCAACAATGCAGGATCAATCTCATCTGGTCTATTGGTGGCTGCAACAATGATAACACCTTTTAATTCCTCCACACCATCAATTTCATTCAACAATGTGGTTAAAACATGACTACTGACACTGCTGGAACCACCGTCATCTCTAGAGCTAGAAATCGCATCAATCTCGTCAAAGAAAATAATACTTGGAGATGCTGCTCTGGCCTTTCTGAAAATTTCTCTGATGGTCTTTTCAGATTCACCGACATACTTGTTGAAAATTTCAGGACCTTTGACAGCTAAGAAATTGATACCACTTTCTGTAGCAAGAGCCTTGGCAGTCAAAGTCTTGGAACAACCTGGTGGACCATACAATAAAACACCCTTTGGTGATTGCACACCTAGTTTCTGAAATACTGGACCACATTCCAAAGGGAGTTGAATCATTTCCTTCATTTTTCTTTTCAAATCTGCTTGACCACCAATATCAGACCAGTAAACCTTGGGCATCTCCAAGAAAATTTCTCTCATGGCAGATGGTCTAATTTCCAAAAGAGCTTGATCAACATCAGTGTACTCGACTGCAGATTTACCACCTTGAATACACTTCATGACAGATTCTCTCACCAAGGCAACAAGATCAGCACCGACATAACCATGTGTTTTTGTACCAATTTGACGGATTTCCTCGTCTTGCAAAATGCACTTGTCAGATCCCATTTTTGCAAATTGCTTTTGTAAGATATTCACTCTAGCGTCAACATCCGGAATACCAATTTCACATTCTTGATCAAATCTACCAGGTCTTCTCAAAGCAGGATCAATAGCATTTGGTCTATTTGTGGCAGCAACGATTACCAACTTATCCAAACCCCCATGGAAACCATCCATCAATGTCAATAGAGTAGCAACAACTCTACTCTCAACTTCACCACTGTCGTCACTACCTCTGTGTGGAGCTAAAGAGTCCACCTCATCCATAAAAATAATAGACGGTTGGTACTGTCTAGCTTCATTAAAAATGTCTCTAAGAGCACTTTCAGTCTCACCCAAATATTTGGATACAATAGATGGTCCATTGATTGACAAAACATGAGCATCACATTCATTAGCAACCGATCTCAACAGCATGGTTTTACCAGTACCAGGTGGTCCATGTAGAAGAATACCTCTTGGAGGAGAAACACCAAAATCGTGGAAAATTTCTGGATTCTTTAATGGAATATCGATACATTTCTTCAAAACTTGAATCTCTTTATCCAAACCACCAATTTGTTCATAGCTGACCGGATGAGGTAAATTATATTTGCTGTTGACTTTAGATTTTTCACTTGTCTCAATTTTAGTTAGCTTTGGATTGAAGATTTTTACAGGAGCAAAAGAGTTAATTTTGCTTTGTTCATTGATATTTAGCTTGGAAATTTCACTAGAAAGTTCATCTTGATCTAATGGATGATCGCAATCGGTAATAAAGAAATTACCAAAGTTCATACCTGGCATGATTAATCCACTTTGATTCAATTTTTGAGACATTTCAGTTACGTCAAGTTCGGAGCTACAGTTAATTTGAACAGAGTTGGCATATGGTGGTTGTTGAAGAACTTTTGAAACAGAAACACGATCACCCAAAATAAATGCACCAACATTTCTCAAAGTTTTTGAAACCAAGATCACGTTTGGTTCAATCTCATCATTCCCAACTACTGTACCCACAAGACCGCTTAAGAAACCTTCCTTGATAATCAAGGCCATAGATGAATTGACCATCTCTAAGTGTTTCAAAACATCTGGGTGAAGTCCCAATGTACATGTATCTTTGTAACTGTCTGCTTGGACTGGATGTGGTCTCACAATAAATTTCGTAGGACATTTGAATACTGGTGTGGAAGGCGATGC
>JAJMDI010000004.1:77133-122329 GCA_030573535.1 Hanseniaspora occidentalis var. citrica
TTTTTTTTTTTTTTTTTTTTTTTTTTTTTTTTTTTTTTTTTTTTGCTACTTTTAAGATTCACTTTATTTATATATAGCATTCATTTACACGAAGCTATGGACCAGAAGAACAAGTACAAAACAAGCACAAAACAAATTAAACCACAATCAATATAAAGACTACAAACTATGTCATTTTTTGGAAGACTTGGATGCATAAATTACACCCATATAAGAACATTGAAATCTTTTTCTGTAAACAATGCTGTGCCCACGTCTGTAGCATTATTGAAGAAACCTCAGCAATCATCAGATGAAGTCTTTAAAACGTCCATGCCCGATCTTTGGGATAGGATGGAGCTTATTTCAAACAGTTTAGAGTTTGAAAAGTTTGGTCTAAAATTTAAATCTAGTGCTCAAGCAAAATCTCGCTCCCAAGAAAAATCTTCAAGATTTAGATTCCCAAAAAGTTTTTTATTAATTCTTTTGCATAATCATAACACGAAAATCAGAGTCCAAAATTTTAACACTGACAATGTCGAAACTCATAAATTTTCATCACTAGCTTTGGAAGGTAGAACGCTTTTGAATAAAAACCTTGCCAATGGTCTAGCAAAAGTTTACAAATTTGATATGAGCAACAAAACTGATGCTGAAATTCTACAGGGTCTTGAATTCAAAGCATCTATTAAAATTGGTGCATCTGTGAAAAGAATTATTAGAAAATACTTTTCCGGGAGACCTTGTTTGGCTAAATTGGAAACGAATGAGCAAAAAATGCAGTTGAAAGATATTAAGATGCTTAACAAGGAAGCAATTTTTTGTATTATGGGCTACTTGGCCCGTTCTCAAGACCCCGAAAAAATTAATAAATTGGTGTCTAGCAAATTTACCAAACCCATTATAGAAGAAGTTATTAGAGATAACTTTTAAGATATTTATACGCATATATTTACAAATTTAATGACTCACAAGTACAAACTTGCAGCAAAGACAATGTCTCTTTTAATCAATTCTTGAGCTTGTGACATTTTAGCATGTAAGTCAGAGTTCCCAATGATTAGAGAAGCAGATTTAAGTTGTCTGCAGATTTCATCCAGTCTGTTGATAACTCTGACAATTGTACCTTCACTTTCAGGAGAAATGTTCATAATCTCTTTAAACGTTAACCCACGGGCCCACTCGTAAACAACATTCATTAAGTCAAATCTGTGTCTTTCCAAAAATTGTTCTTCTTCATAAGTCAATGGAATTTGATACTTTTCAAAGATACCCAACATTTTGGAGTAAATTTCTTCAATTTTGTTTTTCCCAGCCAGCAATCTTGGTGTAGAAGGTTTGAAATCCGGAGCGTCTCTTTTATTAGAACCGTCATAAACAAAAACAGCTAACAAAGCTACGATTTCTTCTGGAGAAAAGTCCGCCAAAAAGTTATCTAAGATTAGTTCTGTAATAACTAACTCAAAACCACCATTAATTTCACAGGCAACCCTACCTTTTAATACCACATTGTAGTGTTCGTCAATAAATTCTGCATCGCCCAAAACCTTCAATCTTTGCTCGTAATCTGGTAGTAGTTTCAAATTCTCGTCACTAGTCAAATGTGTTAATCTAGCAATTTCTGTTTCAATTTCGTATTGGAAATATTTCGGATAGAAGTGTTGAATGAAATCAGGACATTGGGTCATGCATGCATAACCTGTTAGTCTATCTTCAATTTTAGAAATACGCTCACTTAGTTCATGTACGGGAACACTAACATTCTTTGTAAGAGTTTGGGCCTTAATACTATAAAAGTTATCAACAACATTTTGAGTAAATGATCTTAGTTTTGTGTATTCTGCTTTGTCTTCCTTGAACAATTTCGAAAACAATGCGTCTGATGAATAACGAGTAATAACCTCAATATCGGTTAAAGCGATATCTTCAATAACAAATCTTTCAACCATGTCAAATTTTTTGAAGATGCTCTTCAAGTATTCAGGGCGACCAGGTAAAAATGGTAAATAAATTTTTCCTTCATCTTCAGTGCTCAAAGATAAATTGTTGGTCAACTTTAATACAGCCAAAGTTCCAGCAGATCCTTTATGAATTTTGAAAACACAACCCAATTTGTAATAAACATTACTATCAGTTTCTTCTCTGTAGACGATAATCTTACCAATTCTCAAAAATATATTCAAAGATCTCAGTTTAGCAAAATTTTCCATAAATTGGGTTTTTGATTTTTTGTAATCAAGGATTAGCGAGATCATGGAGTCTAGATTTTTCTTGGTACATAACTCACAGCCTCCAAATTCAATACTAGATGCCTTTTCAGTCAACAGTTTAATTTGTCTTTCATTTTCTGGCAAAACGGACTGGGTGTTGTCTTCACTGAAAGAGTATTTGATCATTTCTTCCACCCTTAGTGCTTCGATTCTCAATAAATTCAAAATCATATTGTACGTCAACCTGAACTGTGATTTCAATTTAGTTGGAACACCTAGAGTGATGTCTTTGAATGTAACAGGTTCTAATGGTTCTGTGTAGGTCATAACAATGACGGTACCAAAAGTATCTAAACCTCTTCTCCCAGCTCTACCAGCCATTTGAGTGAATTCACCTGGAGTCAAATTTCTCAAGCTGTTACCGTCGTGTTTGTTGACCTCTGTGAAGACGACAGTTCTTGTTGGTAAATTCAAACCCATAGCAAACGTTTCAGTTGCAAATAAAACTTTGATATGACCTTCAGCAAAAAGAATTTCAACCAATTCCTTGACCAAAGGCAACAAACCACCGTGATGCACAGCAATACCCCTCTCCAACAACTGTCTCATTTTAATGATTTGAGGTAAATCTCTATCTTCCTTTTTCAATCTACTAATGGATCTTTCAATAACCATGTGGATTTTTGAACGTTCTCTATTACCACAAAAGTTCACACCATCCAACCAGTCGGCATACTCTTCACATCTTTTCTTACTGAAAACAAAAATAACTGCAGGTAACAAATCTTTGGTTTTCAAATAGTTGATCAAGTTTGGCCAAGTTTTTTTGTTTGGAGCTGATTTACTGAAGAAGGATTTACCTGCAGCTTTGCTAGTGACTAATTTGTTATTATTGGTGTCACTAGGCTTCTTCCCGCTTCTGTCTGGTTTCCCGTTTGTTGCGGTTTTCTTGGTATTCTGAGGTGGGCCTGATAGTAAATCTTTATGTTTTTTGAAGTTTTCAGGCAAAAATTTTCTGTTTTGGTCAATGACTGGAATTAAGGTATCCTTTGTCCACAAGTTGATGACCAATGGAACTGGTCTTTTTGGAGTTGAAATGACATAGATGTTCTTTTGTTTTGTTCTCCCAATCCAATTAGCAAACTCGTATGTATTTGGAACAGTTGCGGACAACAAAATAAATTTCACATGTGCAGGCAACATAATGATAACTTCTTCCCAAACGACACCTCTATCTTGATCATTGACGTAGTGGACTTCATCAAAAATGACAAACTCGACATCTCTGATCAAATCTGCACCTTTATATAACATCGATCTTAAAATTTCTGTAGTCATGATCAAACAACTTGCGTCAGGGTTAATTTGGACATCACCGGTAATCAAACCAATCTCGATGTCTTCAAAGTCTTGTTTGAAATCTCTAAATTTTTGATTGGACAAGGCCTTGATTGGAGAAGTATAGATTGTTTTCGTCATGTTTCTCTTTGTCATGGCTATAGCGTACTCAGCAACAACGGTTTTACCTGCAGATGTGTGGGCGGCAATGAAAACAGAGTCACCTTGTTCTAAATGGATAATCGCTTCTTTTTGGAAAGCGTCCAACTCAAATGGCCACGTTCTTGCAGGGTTTGGAATTAGTTGACTAAAATTAGAAATAGTTCTTTGATTGATGTCAACGACGTGGGCCCATGTTTTGTCTTCATTTGCGTCTTTTTCCTTTTGAACGTATCTCGCAAAATCAATTGTCTCAGGTAGCAAACTGTCGATTTCGTCGTTGTCGTTGGTTCTTTCCCCGTTGACAGCACCAGAGGTGTAGGAAGTCAGTGCTTGTAAGTCGCTTCTGTCACGGCTGTCGTACTCTAATAACTCTCTTTCCACCTCTTCGTTGTTGTCAAGCTCGCCTAAATCGTTGACCTCGTCATTCAAGGATTCGACAGCGGTCTCCACTGGGATCAACGGCTCGATACCCCTGTGCATTCCTGGCGGGACATCAAACAAACCCTGAGTGTTTCTGTGAAGCTGCTTTTGGGTAACAGTGGTGGAGTCTAGCACAGAGGGGTCAATGGCCGACTCGTTCAAACCCGGCTGAAACGGCAATTGGGTCAACGAACCAGTGATTTTGTCGACCTTGGAGTTGATTTTTCTGGAAATAGACAACGAGTTTGCGCTGTTTGCGTCCATCAAACTCTTCATCGAGGTCCTCTCTGTGAAAGACTGGATCCCCCCGTCAATACTGTTTCTGTGGAACACGAAGTTCGTCTTGCTCTGAAACTCGGGGATGTCTAGGAACTGCTTGTAGTCGTAGGCCTTGGAAGAGGTCTTGTTGGCAGGTGCGTCTTCGAAAATGGACGAGTCCATGTTTGGGACGTCCTGGAACATGTCTAGCAGAGCCCAGTTGATGTTTTGGTTCACACTCAAGTACTTTTCCTTGATCTGCTGGTTCTGGTACTCCGTGTTGTCGTCGTACTCTTTTTGGAAGTCCAACTGTGTCAATTTGTCTTCAAACAATTCGACGTGGTCGTCTTGCGCAATCTCTTTCAAAGAGGAGTATAGCTCACTAATAGAAACCATGAAGCGGCTGAGTGGTTGAGTGGTTTTGGTATTTTAGGTTTTCTTTTCCCAGGGATAGGTGGTTAATGAAGGGTAGACCTACATTCAACCCATCAAACAAGGTGTTAGTTAAGATTTGTTTTTCGATGAAAATGGGGGGAAAAACACATCACACACTCTTGTGGGAGGGTAATGATAATACGTTAAAAAAATAAAAATATTTTTTCTGTGCGTAAGATTTACTAGACCTTAAGTAGTTACAATTTTGCAGTTATATTCTATAGCTGTTATGAAGATATATAATTATAAACACTATACCTGTTGTATACGATCCACCCAATCAGGAAACGCAAAAATCACTCTTCTTCACTTTCGTCACTGGAGTAGTCGTCCGAGCTCTCGCCGGCCTGGTCTTCAAACCCGTGCATGCTCTGGACACTGTTTTTGTTGAACGTGTTGCTCGAGGTAGGGGTGTTCAAAGATTGGGACGGAGAGGCAGCAGCGTTAAGAAGTTCTAGCTTCTGTTTGATTTGAACAATCTTTTCGGCCTCGCCACTTCTGGACTTTCTTCTCGCAGTGTTGCTCATGGTTGGGTTAGTCAGCGGAGACATGGAAGAGGCACCCTGGATCCCAGCATAGTACGAGTGGTCTGCAGCTGGAGTAGAGACAGCAGAACCGAATGCTGCAGGTGTACTGGCAACGCCGTTTGAGTACGCGAAGGAAGAATGCCCTGAGCCAAACCCGTTGTTGCTACTCAAGTTACTGGAGTTAGCAACACCTGCGTTGGAGACGGCAGATGGTGCAGAGACTACACCATGGTGGAACTCGTTGTATTTTTTGAAGAAAGTGTTGAACAAAGTCAAGATTAGATCGTTTGGGAAATGGTTCAAATCGAAAACCCACTCACCTAATTCATCCTTAGGCAAGGATTCTAGATCGATGTTGGTCTGAACAAAAGTGGAAATCTGTTCTAGTTCTGAAGAAGACAAGTGTTCCATTTTTTCAGCCATGTACTTCTTCATCTCGTATGTGACAACAACTTCTACTTGACCGTTTGATTTCTTAGATCTCTTTCTGGCCATGCCACCAGAACCATTTTCTTGAGCAGTGTTTGACGACTTTCTTCTTCTCTTGACACTGCCGTTTGATGCAGCAGAGTTGGCCCCAGCGGATCTTCTTTTACCAGTTTGAGATTTTCTTTTGATCATTTTTTGTTTCAAGTTTCTCTTTGCTGATTTTCTACTTTTCTTCATTTTGTCAATCTCGATTTTTCTTAGTTTTTTCAATTCCTGTTGAATTTGTACTAGTTGTTGTTCCATAAATTGAATAGCTGGAGTCGTGATTGAAGCTTCATCAATTTCTTCGTCTGAACTTTCCAAAGCACCACTGTTATTCATATCATCATCCTCGTCATCGTACATCCCTTCCATATCTTCATCATCATACATGTCGTCATCTTCGTAATGAACAACTGGTTCTGGCGTAGGAGGCAAAGGACTTGGTCTTTTACTCCACAAGTTTTTAAAAATCGCTTGCAATTGTACCCCCCAGTCATTAACAACAGTCCCCTTTGGATTAAAAATAAAACAATTGTGGAAAACCAAATTGATATCTTCTTCAACACTTTCAAAAGACTTGTATTCCCAGTTGTTTAATTTTTTGGAAATAGTACCCAAATCCATTGGTTTTTTAACATAATCGAAATAAGTTGGTAAATTCAAGGCAACCGGGTCAACAGGTTCAATGAATGGGAAATTGATGTTTGTGTATTTTTTAGACATCAAATCTTTCACAACTGATTTAGCAAAATTCAAATCTTGCAATAGATTCTTATCCTTTGGTTTCGAATGGGCCTTTGTGATTTCGTTATAGTAAAGATCTTTTGTCTTTGGAGGATGGATCTGTCTTTTCGATCTTCTCCCCACCAGACTAGCTTCTTTCTCCAAATCTACCACTTTCTCCTTTTGCTCACTTTTTACTCCTCCTCCTCCTCCTCCTCCTCCTCCTCCTCCTACTCCCCCTACTCCCCCTACTACTACTACACCTACTACTGGTTCTGTTTTCACATCACCTCTGTCTACCTGGCTTTGTCCACTAGAACTGTTAGAAGTGATATTTTTTTTAGATTCTGTCCCAGTGCTAGCACCAGTATTAGTAGTAGAATTAGTAGTAGACTTCTTGACTATTTCTCTTGGAGGCATGTTGTTCATATGTTTTTGGAAAGACTGTAATAGATTACTGGCCATGACCGCAATACCTGATTTTTCCCCATTGAAAAGAATACAGTTGTTGACCATCAACTTGAAATCTTCATAAAACTCTTCAATATCACTATAAACCTTTAAATTTAGTTTCTTTTCAATCAAACTAATATCCATAGGTTTCTTAATATGTTGGTAGTATTGAGGAATCTTCAAAGCAACAGGATCCACAGGCACCAAGAAAGGCTTAGCGTCTTTCAATCTCTTGATGTTTCTAATGGAAGTCGTGGCATACTTGTGTTGGTGGTCTGGCAAAGGAGTTTGTGATGGTTCCAAATTAGGCTTTTCTGGTTCGGCTGCAGGTAAATCCTTCTCCACCACCTCCACTTTTTCTTCCTCTTTTGTATTATTTTCTTCTTCTGCTTCATCTTCTTCCTTCTTTGTATTAGTTTCTACGTTATCACTCTCCTTTTCTTGCTCTAGCTTAGCCCTTTCTTCTAACTCCCTCTGTTCCTCTAGAGTAGCCTGTTGCAACGGTTCCAACTCACTATCTTCGTCTTCCATCACATACTCCATCGCCTCCTTCTGCATATTATCTTCTCCGTCTTTACCATCGTCTTCCTTGACATCGTCTTCCTTGACACCGTCTTCCTTGTTATTCACCACTGTATCCTGAATCAACAACTTCTTGTCCATACCATCTTCCTGTGTGGTACTAATAGTATTATTGGATATATTGTTGTCAGTAATAGGTGTAGTACTGGTAGTATCTGTATTCACTGGTTCCATAATAGCAACTTGTTCGTGTTCTGTCATATCTTCTCTCTCTCTCTCTTTGTATGTATTCCTTGTTTTAGTATCTGTTAATATATGGATAGTATGATGTATGTTTGTTTAATCTATAATCTGTAAACTTTGTGTGTTCTATAATAATCTATTAACAATACGTTTGAAATCTATCAAAACAACAATATGGATATTCTTCTTTATAATGTTGTTGTCTTTATTGATATCTTTTTGTGTATATTAACTATTCTATTCTAAATCTAAACTATACAAGAGAGTATATGTTTCAGTTATTAATAAAACTAGTCAGTGGAACAAGTCATCTAATAGATATATATATATGAGTGATATACAATACATCTTAGTCATATCAATCTTCAATTACAAAATTACCCTTAACAATACTTTTTTTATTCATACATAACCCATACATCCAAAGAACCTTAAATAGGACATATCACTAAGAACGATAATCCAACTTTAAAAATAATCTAATAGTTTTTATATATAAAACAAAACAATCAAATTTTTTATGACAATTAAAAATCATTAAATTAAATTTTTTTTTTTAATTTTTTAATTTTAAATTTATTACCCCTCTTTACTTCCTTATATATATATACACACACACACACACACACATAGTATGTATAACATTACGTACACAATGATATATATTTCGTTCTCTCTTTTTTTTTTTTTTTATTTTTCAATGGACGACGACAACGAAATTCGAACTAAGAAAGAATGAAAGAGAAAAGACAACACAGAAAAAATAAAAAAAAAAGTTTTTTTTTCTTTGAGTTTCTTTGTTTTAATTTAATTAATTCAAATAGTAATGTTAGTATGTGTGTGTGTGTGTGTGTGTGTGTGTGTGTTTCTACACGTATCTACAAGGATTTGTAAGCACAGAAACAACTGATATTAATAATAAATTTTTATTTTTTTTGCTTGCTTTTTATTTTTACATCATTTTCTAACCATTGAGGAATGGCCGTATGAAGTTATAAAATTAATTTTGTGAGGGGGCATGGGTGTTAGATAAATGTGTTTCCTACGTCTGTATCTGAACCAAACTGTATTTTATGAAATAAGAAGAAGACACGCGTGAATACAACAAAAAAAAAAAAAACAACACACAATAGACAATAGACAATAGTGTAGGATACTGTATACTATGAGATAACTACCAGTGATAATATTAATACGTGTTGTTGTTGTTGTTTACAAGAAAAGAGAAGGTTTTAAACCAAGCATAAAATAAACAATAAACAATAAACACATATGAATGTTGACTAATAAATAGAGTGTGGTTTTTAGTAGAAGATGTAATGTAATGTAAACAAAAACACAGAGAGACGTTGGAAAGAGTATACCAGCAAGTAAACAAGAGATACTCTCTCTGTTAAAAATGGTTATCCTAAGGAAGATGTTGATGGTGTGTTTGGCCCATTGATGAATGTGTACTTTTATTAATTGCTTGTATGTCACGTGATGGAAATTAGGATTGTATTGTATGTACACGTGACTATACTTGGTAGAGAGTAAAATCCAAAACTGGAAGATGATTCAACGGAGTTACCCGAATAAGCTTTTATTGAAGAAGATTCTTAGGGACACGATGGGGCGTTTATATGTCCAATATACCCTTTAAAAAAAAAAATATACATAAAGAGTAGAGTGTTTCTTTATCTGCTGTTCTTTTAGACCTTCTATTGATGTGATGTATACAATAAGAGAAAAGATATACCAGAAAACAAATTAGGAGATAATACAAGAGAACAAGTACTAGAAGAACTAAAACAAATCTGATGTCGATATATTTTGGATTCATTTACTCGTTGTTAATCACTGAATTGGCTATTTTCTCTATATTGATACTACCATTGCCATCGATGTTGATGAGCTGGAAGAAACATTTTATTAGATTGGTAAACTATTTTATTCAAGGGAATGATGTGTTGAAAATCACTTCTAGATGTATTATTGTGTTCATCTTAATATTCTTTGTGGATTGTCTGAACAAATTAAAGAAATTGCAAAACGTCATTGATGCATACTCTACAGTAGGTGTTCAAGGGAACACGTTCCAGAAACCATCAGTACTACAGCAAAAACAACAACAGTTTGGACACGGGTTGATGAACGAGTACTCCAATTTGCCCAAGAGCGAGTTGTACATGAACAAGTTCTACAGTCAGAGAAACTTGTACTTGACTGGGTTCACTCTTTTCTTATCTGTTGCTATCATCAGGATCAGTTCCATCACCATGGACTTGTTGGTTTTGAAGAATAAAATATCAAAACAGAAATCAGAACTAGGTGAAGAAGTCAACAACGAGTTGAAAATGAAAACAAGAATCTTGGAGATTGATGAGAAATTGCAAAATATAAAGGAAAAATTATAAAGTTTATGTACATATATCTATATAGTTATTTGTAGTATCTAGATCATATAAATGAAAGCTTAGTGGTTTACTGGACAAAAGAGTTGGATTTGTGTTTTGCTGTGAATTGGAACGAGTCTGGGGTCTTACCCAAAAACATCTCACTCAATTTGACCCAGTCGTTGACGTTGGTGGAACTCATCAAAGTTTCCAACTCGTCTCTACCGGTAAACAAAGGTGGTCTTTCGTTCAATTTGTTTTGTCTTTCCAAAATACCGACTGGGATGTATCTGTGGAAGAAAGACATGAATTCAAGAAAGAATCTACGGGATTGCAACAACCCGTACTCGTCTGTGCCCCAGTGGTCCATGGCAAATTTCATGTATTTGTTCAAGATGTCCATTCTCTCAGTACTGGACTTGTCCAAAGTCTGCTGGGCTTCGATTTCTTCAAAAATCCACGGCTTGATCAACGCACCTCTCGCAACCATGATGGAGTCCATCTCAGGACAGTCGTCCAAGATATCGTACCAGTCCTTCCAGTAGTACAAGTCCCCGTTCCCCAAGAACTGGATTCTCGAGCCCTCGTTACGCTTGTGCAAAGTCTCGTCGTCCTTTGTGGACTCAAAGAAGTCAGCCTCAACGCTTCTCAATTCACGCGCACACTCCTTGATGTACCCCCAGTTCGAGGCCTTGGTGTATCTCTGCTGTCTGGTTCTCCCGTGCAACGTGATCGCAGCAACGTCGGTCTCCCAGACTAGTCTCTTCACTAGGTTCTTGGCCAACGGACTGTCGTCTTTGGTACCGATTCTCAACTTGCAAGTGACAGGGATGTCACCACTCGTGTAGGACATACCGTTCAAACACCGGATCAATCTACCAGGGTTGTCCAACAACCCAGACCCAGCACCGGTCTTGTACAACAAGTCGATCGGACAACCACAGTTCAAGTTGATTTCGTTGACGTCACGGGAGGCGTTCGGTAGAAGCTTCTTGATAGCTTCACACGCCTTGGCTGCTTGCCATGGCTTGTTCGAGGCAATCTGGATCCCAAACCCGGGAGTCTCTTCCTTGTGCGACTTGGTCAAAGCCCACTCACTGTTCGTACCCTGGATCAATGGTAGAGACAAGGCCATCTCACTGAAAGTGATGTCACACCCCAAGTGCTTCATCAACCTTCTGTACGGCAAGTTACCCACAGTGGTTAGTGGCGACAACACTTTCTTTCTGTTGTAGTCCAATGGCGCTTTCTTTTCACGAGACCAGTAGCGCGCGTCTTTGTACTCCATGTACAGTTTTTTCTGTTCTTCTCTCTTGGCAACGACTTTTGGATCTTCTGTCTTTTTATTCTTGTCTTCTTTGTCTTCTTTTGGTTGTTCAGATGAAGTGGTTTCCAAATCTTCCTGTTTTTCCCTTTGCGCTTCGTCCTGCTTGGTGTGCAAATCTCTGTACTCTTGTTGGAACGCGTCTTGGATGTTCATCATGAACTCGGTGTCTGTGAACTCAAATCTTTTCTTCATCAAATGGAACTTGTTATCCAATGGAATGTGGTTGACTTCTCCACCATTGTAACCTTTAGGAATAGATTCAACATCAAACGACAATTTGTTAGACTCGCTGTTCAAGTGAGTGTTCAAAAATTTACACTTGAACCCCATTGGACAGTACCCTAACTCTTGGAAAACAGGACACACAGAAAAATACTCAGTGGAAACGTCCGGCAGCTTCTTGGTCAAGTATTCGTTCAAATCATGGGTGTATTTGCATTTAGCTCCGTATTTACACAATGGTGCATTCTCTTCGTCTGGACCGTACCCAAACTTGTACTTCCCACAAAGCATGAACTCTTCCTTTTGCTGGGTGTTGTCTCTGTTCTTGTTTTGACCACGCTTGTTGTTTTTCTTACCCTTTTTGTTTCCCTTCCCGTTGGAACCTTCAGCACCGATGTTTTCCAATAAACGTTCGTTACCGCCTTCTTCGTCATCCAAGTACTCTCTAGAGGCAGATGGTCCTCTGTTGTCTCTGTTTCTTTCGTCTGGAACAACAAACTGAGACTTGATTTCAGCAACACCATAAATAGAGTTGATGATATCTGTGGCAACCAGTTTCGAAGAATCTTGTGTCTTCTTTGGTGCGGACGCATTGACATCGGCTAAAGAGCTGTTGGAAGCAGATCTCTTCAATGGAACTGTAGCAGAAGTTTCGTCAGACATGGCTTCTGATCTTTAATTGTTTTGTATTCTTTTTTAACTTTGCTCTCAAAAACTCTCGAATTAAAATGAATTGCTTTCGAGAAGTCCAAACCGCTAGACTTACATCTTGATCAATTTTTATTCGATATTCTACGCGGGCATTGTTAAACACAGTGAAGAAAAAAGAAACTAAAAAAAAAAACTAGAGTCTAGGAAAAAACGTCTAACAAAAACAAAATTCTTCACAAGGTTGAATAAGAGGGTAACTACAATGCATGTGACCACTTGTCGTTTGTGCGATATTGGTAAAGTAGAGTGAATATTAGAAAGATAAAAGTTATGAGATAGATAAACACTATCTCAGCATACACTCGGTAACGTATAGAAATTATACTTTAACAGATACTTTTTATGTTGAGAAAATATATCCATAAGTTTTTGATTTTTGTTCATGTCCCTTCCATCTCAACAAGCAAGAGCAACAATCGATTACCCTACTCTCAAATATTCATTAAATATAATTTAGGAAAATGACATCAAATCTACAACCTCAAATGTAACACCTCATTCATCACTCTTCATCAACATCATCTCATCAACCTTGCCCAGACGGAACTTGCTTGAATCCATTCATTTCTTGTTATTCTGTTGAGTTCACTGCACTTTTATCAGAGACATGGAGAACTATGAATTAACTTGAAACAAAAAAACAAAAAAAAAAAAAGAAACGAGAATTTCTCATCACTGTAACTTAGAAAATTAATAGAAACCACTGCATTCTAACTTTTATGTAGAGATCATTTCTGATAAACTGTACACGCGGAATTGTGTTCTTCTACTAAGTGTGAGTAGGTACCTGAGAGACAACTCAACATCTAATATTACTGGGATGATGTATTGCTATTTCGAAGTTGGTCGATAATATGCACACACAGCTTTCATTAGTGTTGTACGTATCTTTCTGTTTCTGCAATGTAGTTACATACATGGGTAGGTTGAATTCAATAACAGATTTCCTTTCAGTTGGTAAAGTCATTTTAATGAGGGCATATAATACTTGAACCTGTTAAGATGATGAAACTTTCATATTTACTTTGTTGTATACATTCATTGTATTTAAATAACTTCTCTCATAAAAATGATCTAATTAAAACTTTACTGAAGAAATATCAGTCAATAAAGAAAATATAGCTACTCAGTCATATATTCAACGAGTATAACTAAGAAACCACAAACACCAACATCACTTGTGGATAATAAAAGATACTTTTTTTAGAAAACCTAAATTACGTATAGGAAAAGAAATAGACTGTTCAATATTGGTATGTTATCATGTGTCTAGTTGTTGTGCCGTCTTGGTTGTTTCCATTCAGGCAAATAAAAAAATGGAAAAGGGTAAAAACATCAACCTCAAGCTGTACTGTGATGTCTTGTCTAATCTAGAAAGATAGGTTGTTTAGTCTAGCAAGAAAGATCATCAGTATATTCTAACTAATCATCAAACCCAGATTACTAACATACAAAATTTGTATATCTTTTATGTTTTTGTTTTTTTTTTACAATTTTGTTTTTTTTTTTATTCAAAGTTTCTCGAACATCATACGGTTTGATGTGGGTCATTCGTATCGGTTTTATTCTTTCATCAAAAGTTTATACGCAACTTTAAAAATTAAATACTGGAAACATCAATCAAGGAAATTAGGAGACAATAAAAAAATCACTAACCATTTGTGGTCGTAATGTTTTTGAATGAACTGTAAAGGTTTTTAAAAATAGACATCACGATATCTTCATTAAGCAGTACTCAAAGACATCATATCATCATCATCTGCCCATCATTTTGATTTATTTTATTGCTATGTAACTGTTCAAGCATAGAACCAACCGCAGTCATTTGAATAAAATGGAGGTCAGTTGTCGGGTTTTTTTTTTGTTTCTTTTTTTTTTTTGGTTACTTTTTTTTGTTTTCCAGTCTCTGTTTTTTCTTTTCTTTTTGTTGCTTAAATATAATATTTAGATGTGAATAATTAGTTGAATAGTATTTACAAGTCATGATCTAAGTGATACTGGATTCATTATGTTCGAGAACCCTGGTTCAAAAAAAACAAAAATAAATGCAAAAAATCAGTAAAGATAGATCAAAAAAAATCAGTAAAGATAGATCACATATGTCAGTGGTAGAAACACACACAGAAGATACCCCAGTAGTATCTACAGAAACACATGACACAATCCAGGTCAAAACTAGAGAATCTTCTCCTAATAAGTCAGCATCAGAACCACTATCAGAAATGAATTCCGAAAAGGAAACCAAGGTGAATTCGTCTTCATCCTCAACAGCTTCTAAGGATTTGGTTCAAGAAAGAGAAAAAGAATGTACATCGTCTGTTGTCATGATCAATTCAACAGAAGCTCAGGACCTGGAGAAACCTGCTGTAAGCACAGCAGAAGTTTTGGATGATGAAGCGAAATCCAGAAGAGAGTCTCTAGCTCAGTTCCAAGAAATGGGCGGTGTTTCCTGGAAAAAACTAAATATCAACACATGGATAAGAGATGAAGTCATGTTTAAGAAGTTGAACAGTGCTATTAATTTAAGACTACAGCAGAAACAAACCAGTGGAGAAACTCCAAGTACAAACAATATTGTAAATAACAATCATTCCGATTCAACAAACGCGGATGATCACCAGAATCAAGTAGAATGTGCAGTGAAAACAGTAGGTGATTCGAAAAACCAAAAAGATGAGGATGAAGAAACTTCAGAGTCAATTTCCACGGAGAACGAAAAAATCTTGCCGCCACCTAAAAAGCTATCAGTACAAGCGTCTTACTTGCCAACGTTGGAAAAACAATATTGTAAGGATTATTCGTGTTGTGGGTTATTACTGCCATCGTTGCATGACTTACTAGAGCACTACGAACAAGTCCATATTACACCTGGACCGGCACATGTAGCTTCTAATTACTCCAGTCATCACAACAATCTACATTTAAACAATGTTCATTCGACCATCACTTCTTTGTCAAGTTCGAATAATCAGCAGTACACCAGTGGTAGTAGTCCTAAACCAGGTTTGACCAAGGGTCACGTACATGCAAACTCTGTACACAAGCCAACTCAAAGTAAAAATTTGGTTCAACATCAGCAGCAGCTACAACAAAAACTTAACCAACAAAATTTACTTGTACAACATGGAAGTCCAGGTAACAAGGCCACTTCCATACAGACACAGCAGCAACAGAAACTTCACCAAGAGCAGCGTAGTCATGAACGTCAACTAGAAGAACAGGTGCGTCATCAACAACAGCAGCACAGAAATACCGTTGAAAACGAAAAAAATACTAGGCTAACAAACAAGCACAGCAGAATCGCTATGTTAGGACAACAGCAACAACAAGATAGGCACAAAATTGTATCTGGGCTAAATGACAATTTGGTTGATGCAGTTCCTACAAACGATGTGTTTTTAAATCAGGATAAAAATTACAAACATAGCCAAGAACAACATCAACTAGATTTGAAAAATGCATTCAAAAATTACGCTGCTATAAACAATAATCTACATTCAACTTCATCCGAGACAAAGGATGATACTGGTAACAAGGAAGCCGCCACATCTAAAGATACACAACCCACTGCGACTCCAAACAGTAATGAAGCTCATAATTCTAAGCCAAGTACACCTATTCCTACTGCTGAAAGATCGGAAACCTTGATGAAGGATGATGTAATTGGCACACGTGTGGCAAATGGTCAACACACGAATATTTTCAAAAAACCTTCATCTGTTTCTCCATTGAATGTTTCGGAAAAAGCTAAAGAATTGTTGATGAATGAAGTGAACATTCGTAAATTATCAAACGGCACACCTAACAGTCCGCTATCACTACACCCTAGTCAAGTCAGTGGTGACCCAAACACCACTTTAGCCACAGCTTCCCAATCTCAGCATAACATGATAAACCCTAACAGTATAAAAGTAGAACACATGCAGCGCAAAGGTAACAACAATGTAATCACCGTCAATGATACTGAACTTGTCACTTCGCATGCAGCTCACTTGACATCTTCAGATGCTGATGTACAAGCACAAGATAACAATAATAGGGGAGGGGAAGCTACTTCAAATTTGGTCTTGCCACCTAAGCTCTCTACACCAACAGTGGAGAATATGAACGATCCACATATTAATCAAACGAAAACTGACACTCCAGTGAAATCATCGTCATTGGCAATGAACTCGGCCGATCCGACTTCCACGCAGCCAAAACAAAGATCTAGAACTTCGTCCATCACTTCATCTATGAGATCCATTCATTCTGACGATGAGGATTATGGATCTTATGCCCGCTCCGGTCCTCATGCTTCGGGTACAAACTACCGTGCTGGCAGTGCAGATATCAACCACTCGTCCAGCTCAACGCCTCTTGTTGCAAGAATTTCTGGTTCTATTAGTGGAGACGGACTTGCTGGTGACAGGCCATTTTTGAATGAGCATGCCAGACGTATGTACTTGCTGGAAATGGAGGAAGACAAGCCTTTCAAATGTCCTGTCATTGGATGTGATAAGATGTACAAAAACCAAAACGGATTAAAATATCACCGTCAACATGGCCATCAAGGCCAAAAGTTGTATGAAAATCCAGACGGTACTTTTTCTATTATCGATCCCGAATCTAATCAACCTTACCCTGATGGCATGGAATTTGAGACCGACAAACCTTATAGATGTGATGTCTGTGGGAAGAGATATAAAAACTTGAATGGTCTAAAGTATCATAGAGCTCACTCGACCCATTAGTATCACTAAAGTTTAAATAAAATGAATCAGATACGATTATATATGTGTATACTGTTGATATTTCAATTTAAGTTTTTTTACTTGACTAGAATAGCACAGGTCTTGGGGATCCGGACTGGTTGTTCATTTTGCAGAGTTATGCGTCTACATAAATTAAACATTTTTTTGCAGAAACTTCATATCAAAATCATATTATAAACGAGAAGAATGTTGTGCTTAAAAGTACAGACAGGCACAAAAGTAGGTAGTGTGAGATAAATAAGATAATGTTTGTAGTTATCTTATATGTAACAAACAGTTTTTTCACACCGTTCATTTGCTTGTAGTCTTGTCTAACCTCCAAATGAGAACCGTCTGAAAAAACCAGAATTGGATCATCAGAGTTTGTGCTCCCTAGTAGAGCATGCTTGATAAGGTCGATTTGTAGGTGGTAAACACTCTTCTCCACTTCAAGGTATTTTCTAGGGTTTGTCAAAGGAACATTTCCAATCGCGTCAGAGTCAATTTTAATTCTAAAATAATTGTTGTTCATAGGAACTACCTTGATTGGTCCATTAAATGGTTGCTCTGGAGGAGATATGTAATTCAAAAAACTTTTGAAGAAAGACGTGGAGCCGTCTTTCCCTAGACAATTGTTTACAGTTAAAATGTTAGACCGCAAAGACTGCGTTTTCCCTCGGCGAACACCACGAACAGGAACTACAGACTCTTGGATTTCCAAATCAAAATGACACGTCGGATAAGGCGATCTTTCCTTAATAGTGAAGAACAACTCAATTTCAGGTAGCCCGTACTTTGTGTTTCCGTGAAGGGTTGTAAGTGGGAAAGCAAACGACAGGCCCTGTTTTTGTATCCCGGTTGTAACAATTTCAGGACTGATTGATTGAGGAGACCTTAAAATAGTTGGGAATTCCAAATCATACTTACTCTTTGTCGACTCAATGACTTTTTGATATAGGTTACTTGTAGAAACAGCCGATAGCAGTGGTATGACCACGCCAAATATGGTGATGAATATTCCTAGTCTTATAAAAAACTTAATAATTTTGTTAATGTCTACCTGCATAATGTAATGTGTTTGATGGGTTGTTAGTCTCTTTTGTTTATTTGCTTGACAACACAAATGATTAGAGCCACACATTAAATGTGTCGAAAATAGGGATGCCTTTTGAAAATCTAATATTTATTTGATACCTAAAACCATCTCAAAAAAAAAAGCGAGGCAAACAAAAATCTACTAACCGGTGATACTATTCGTGGCACGTGAGTGTTTTTAAAGTTGCATCACCTGATGTGTCACGGTAGATTAGAGAGTCTTTTCCCTATTGGCATGCAAGTTTCAATGAATGCTTTTGTTTTTCTATAAAGAGTAAATTACTAGTATATATATGATATATTTACAGAGCCCGAATTGACAAACTGTAGGCCTTTCTAATTTGAACGCTGTTGGTTCAACATTTGGGTGACTGCAGGACTTTTCCTTTGCAAAGTGTTGTACAAGATGAAAATTGGGCCATTTTTTTTGGTTCTCATTATGGACCTGCACTCGAAAACCGTCTGGTTCAAAACCATAATGCATTTTCTGTTGTGCTCTATTTTTGTTCTGATGAAAATATTAGTTTTGATTTCTGCTTGGTCAGCGTCATTTGCTGCTGACTCTTCCTCTAATGAATAATCATTTAGCAAAGAGCTGTCCAAGTATAGATGTGTGCTGTGAAACTCATTAGCCATATCAAACGACAAACTTTGTGAGCCTTTTATGTTGTTTATTGTCGCATCCAAAAGAGTGTCGCTATGAGAAAATAGTCCTATGTCTCCAAACTTTTCATATTTGTCAATTTTTTCGCCTTCGATGTCAGAAGACTGAGACATATCAACTTTGATCGAGGGTTTTCCTGGGTCATTTTGCAATTTGAACTGTATGTCAGGCAATGGTTTCTTGTCCAAGTTTTTATTCATAATGTGTTGTTGCTGTGCGGACTTCGAAGTGGTTGTTGTAGTGACACCCCATTTCAAATTCGCATTCTTCACTGCTTGGATAGGGTGCACTTGCCCAAGAGCTAAGGAAGTTTTGTTAATGGTGGACACATTCTGGAAAATGTTTGTTGGAGAATCCAAGGAACATAGGACTGACTGTTGATAGATTTTCAATTCAGGTGGGGGGAACAATTTTTTCCTAGTGATTTGAGAAGAAGAAACCTGGCTGCCATTTGAGGAGTTCTTGAAGCTTTGGCTTTCTCCACCAGTAGGTAATCTCCCCTCTTTTGATAACGACAATAAAGATGAAGACGACGAGGATGATGCATTTTTGGTGAAATTCAAAAATGAAAACATTGTATTTAACGAGTTAGAAGATGGACTTTCACTGGGGGGTTTAGGTGGAGTTGGCGGTAAAGATTTTTGCAATTTGTTCCCGTTGGCAGGATTGGTCATCATTTTCACAGCCAATTCGTCAAGCAAGTCAAGTGGATACTGCAGAGGCTTTTTAAGAAACTTATTACTTGGTGAGCTGAACAGCAAGAATTTTTTGAATCCTGGAATAACCAATGCGTCTTTTCCCAGATCATTCTGAAAATTCTCAGGGAAATTTTTGAAAAAAATAATGTTTGTTTTCTGTAGAGCTTGTAAATGTCTTGAAATCTGGGGGTATTTCAAAGAGATATCGAAATAAACCAAGAATTTTGAAAACAAGATCAACACTGAATGAAACTTTTGATCTTCAAATAGAATCTGCCAATTTTCATCGATTTTCTCAATAATTTGTTTCTTATAGTGATCCGGTAAAAACCACCATATATTGAACATGGCGGAAATAGAAATGTTTTGGATTTCACAATTTAATGTTTTCCACATGTTGCTTAGTCCCAGTATCCACAAACTCCAATTGATGCATGGTAAATTCTCAAAACAGTAAAACTGTAATTTGTTGCAAAGGAACACTAGAAAATGCTGGTAGATATAATTAGACAACAGGATATTGTGGGCTGGAATTTTCTGAACGATATCCAACACCATGTTTTCGTTCCACTTGATTAAGAATGCATACTTCTTTCCATGATCCTTTATACATGGAAGCTCAAATAATGTATTGAATAATTTAAATAAGTAAGTCGTTTGGAAAAATTGTTCGTTGGTGATGAATTCATTGTCCTTCTCGATGTTGTCCTTAGACAAGATGTCGTTGGTACCCCTTGTGACATTTATCGAGTCATCCGTGAGTGTGGAACTTTGATTATTTTTCATAATCATCATCAAATCCGTGTCTATTTTGTGTGATATGTACGATTCAATTATATTGAAACCTTTGAATTTCTTGAAATCGTCCAATTTCAAATGATAACTGTTGATAAACAAGTAGTGGTAATAAAATACCATAAAATGCGACGAATTGTTCAAGTAAGACAACAATATCTGTAGCGCTGGCAATGGACTTTTCGTAGTACTCTTGTTATCATTACTAGTATTATTCGTGTTATTATTGAGTTTATTCTTTTCATAGTCTTCACCTGATGATAAAACTTCCTTATTAAAATAATAAGTCCCCTCTTTCTTAACGATCCTTTTAGGAAACATATGATTAAAGAGTAACAAATCAAAATTGAACTTATAAATGCCATAATTCTTTTCATCTAATTCAAAACAATCTTCATTATCATTAGTAGCACTAGACTTGTCTTTGCTAGTACTAGTATTTGTCTCTTCGATATCCAAATGATATAGAGAATACGCAACAATCTTCCCAGTCCATCTAAGTAGACTTTTCTCCAACTTACGATACCACTTCATCCTATCACTACTGACACGCTTTGTAGATGACACTTTAGATGAAGAAATGGAAAAAGCAGAAGAGACCATTGTTTTATCAGTAGTCATTGAAATAGACGACACCTCCGAGACTGTATCTCTACTGTTATTATTAGTATCTGACTTGAAAGATTTCAAAGATTTCCCGGATTTATAACTTTCTTCCAATTTCTTATATTTTTTAATAGATACCAAATTGTTTGTAATGAAATGTATTGTCATTAATAAATGGTGTTGAAATATAGATTTTATCTTTCTGAGAGATTCTCTTTTGTGGTCTTCATTTTTTTTTTCCCTAATATTTGACTCTCTCAATAGGCAATTAGATCCTATGTTGATAATTCTTGATATTACCTCTAATATAACAGATATCAACTCTGACGAGAGATGCAAATTAATTTTCTGATTCTTATTGTTGTTTGTCAAAAGATTCAAAAGTGACTGCCACCAATGGAAAAGACAGTCCAGATACACAAACTCATCGGATCTACTGATGCGTCCTATACTAGCATCCATGGGAACAGACACTAGGAAATGTCCTGATTCTAGTATGTTCCCACTAAAAGTCCTCAAAGTAGACACTAAATGCACTCTTAAGAAATTCGTCAGCTTCTTGTTCGCATCATGGTTCATATCTGACCTAGTGTGAGTACTACTCCCGTGACTTCCAGTACTGATGACACTAGAACTTCCATGTCCACTGCCATTCCATTTTACATTCCCATTCTCAACATTTTTGTCATCACCACCAACATGGGTAGTAGAGTCCCTGTGCAAATTAGAAAACTGGTTTATAAGACTAGTAAACTGATTCAAAGATAAGTACAACTGAACAGACACATCATTGGGATCCATAATGTCTTTTTCTGGTTGTATGTTTAATTCTATTGTATGTCGATATAACTACTTTCTTCTTTTACTTCTTCTTCTTCTTCTTCTACTTCTTCAACACCAGCAACCTTGAATGAAATCTAATTTGTTCTTGTTTTCTTGTTATTTTGTCTTGTTCGTCATTTTATTTCATCTCTTTAGTTTATATCATTGATTATGATAAACAAATTTATCAAACGATGTCGATAGTTTACAATTTGTTCAGTCTTGATTATTCAACACCATCATACAAATAATATATCGAATATCTATATACTACTATAGAAAGCCCCTCCCCCCCACTCATTTTTGTTTGCACTTACAAATCATCCCAGTAAAAATAACCAATAAAATTGTTAAATATTATGTTTGATCAGCTGGGGGTTTTTTTTTTTTTTTTTCTTACAATGAAACATTAAATAGTTTCATCTGTTTCATGACTTAAAAAGGTAATAATATTAATATTAATAATAATATTGTGAAAAAATATCTTAAAAGTATTGTTGTTACCCGGGGTTATTTTTATTATAACTATAATAATAATACTGTACTACACTAATTAATAGTAATACAAACAAAAAAAAAAAAACATGAAAAATTGAAAATAAGAAAAAAAAGTCATTACAAAATTGTTTGTAAGAGGAAAAAATGACAAAAGAATGTATAATAATATATAAGAATCCTTTTTAAATTTATACATAAATTACCATTTAGATATACTTTATTGTAAGAATGACCTATTCACCCATTCTGTATTTTGGTTCATTCATTGATGTCTTTTCTTTTGGATTTATAAACAAAAAAAAAAACACTTCTGTAAAAGATCACACAAAAAAAGAAAGAAAGAAAGAAAGAAAGAAAGAAAGAAAGAAAGAAAGAAAGAGATGCACACACTGCAAGATCAATCATTCAGGGGATAATAAGAGACATACCAGATTAGTGAAATACACAACAATCACAAAAAACTACTATAAACAGATGATCTTATAGTTGATTATTTTATGAGCAGATAAATGACAACTAGTCACTGAGACAGTTTTTAAGGTAACATACCTATTCTTTATGGGTGACTAGGACAGGTCTTAATGATACTGTGGCACGTGACACTACTTGTATTTCTCTTGAAGAGAGAAGAAAAACACACACACACACGCACACACACACACACCTTCGGCGGGTAATAATAATACACAGTGTAACAAACAATTTATCCACGATAAAATACAGCATTTAAAACTCAATAATAAAAAATGCTGGTTGAAAAAGACAACGACAATGACAACAACAACAACAAAGAGAAATAAATTTTCGGTTTTTTTTTTTTCTTCTAAAGAGTAGTTTTTTTTATTGTTTATTTGCGCAGACATCAACAATACTTTGAAATTTTTCATGTTTTTTTTTTTTTTTTTTTTTTTTTTTTTTTTTTTTTTGTTTTTTTCCAATGTTGTGTTTGTTCATTAAACAGAGGAAGGAAAAACAAAAAAAAAAAAAAATTGAATTTTAGATATTAATAACTTTGTTTGTTGTGTGTTTCTATATTCTATGATGGATATCATTTACATCACTTCACACTTACTATTGTTGTTATTATTACAATATCATAAAGAATAAGATAAGACAGACCAAAGTTGAGTTCACCAAAACAAAGTTAGAAAGAAGTATATCTAGGATACCATATACATCTACCACTTAGATACTAACATTGTTCTATTTACTGTTTTCAGGTTTATAAATAGTTTAGTTTTTTTTTTTTTTCTTTTGCAAGAATACAGAAACTAAATAGTTATCAATATTGCAAGACTACTACATTGAGTGATTGAAAAAAGAGAGTAACATATATTAAAATAGAAAATACAAAAAGAAATAATACAATATGGCTGATAATACTAATAGTGATAACAATGGTAGTTCCGTGGAGGGACCAGCTTTGAAAAAAATCAAAATCACTCCGCTAGATGAACCTTTGAAGAAATCTGATTTTATTCATTTTCAAAAAGATTGTTTGTATAGAACTATTCAAGATTATCGATTAAAATACAATTCTTTGAATGTTCAATATGATAATGTTGTTAGTGAAAATTCCAACGTCATTGAAAAATTTGCTATTTTAACCTCTGTTTACGATATATTTCAAAATTATAAGGAAGAAGGTGCAAGTCTGTTGGATTTAAGTGAAGTGGAACTAAAAGAAAAATTACAAACTTATCTAGCAACAACAAAAACAACAACAACAACAACACCCTCTGGTATGGCTGCTAATGATGATATTTTGAATATAAAGCAAACTCGTGATTCTTTGTTAATTAAAAATAAACAATTAAAGAAAGATTTGGAAACTTTAAAACAATATTATGAATCTGTTGTTCATAAGTTTGAAAGAAATTCAAGTGATATTTTAAAAAGAGTTTTCAAAATAGATGAAGCTGATCTGGTTAATAAATTGGAAAATGGAGAATCGATTGGTGCTACTACTGTTAAAAACGAAAACAAAGAGAGTGTTGAAAAAGATGCAGCTGGTTCCTTTAAATCCGGTGATTCTATATCTACTGATGTGAATAATAACGATAACAATAACAAGAATAATAACGTGAATGATACCGTTGCCACTCTTGAAAACACTAATAACTCTAATACTTCTACTACAATGAGTAGTGGTGGTGAAATTAATAATACCGAACAACAACAACAAAATACACAAGTATCCAAAGAAACTGAAATTGTTAATAAAGTTGAAGATATCAAGTCCGATTTAGAATTACAAGAATGTAAAGATAAAATTGAACTGTTGGAACAAAAAATTGAAAATTTGAACAAAACCTTTATAGAGAATCAAGATTTATTGAATAAAAGTGAAAAAATCAATTTGAACCAAAGTAAAGAGATTGGTGAAGATAAACACATCATTGATACTTTGAATAATAAATTGGAAAATTTAACTAAAAATAACAATTTGTTGATTTCTGAAAATTCACAATTTTTGAATAAATTCAATTCATTATATCAAGAAAGATCAGAAACTGATTTGAAGAGTTTTAATAAATTTGTAGAATTACAAGAAAAGTTAAATTCCGATGTTTTGAACATGGAAAAAGATTTGGTTAGAATTAGAAATCAAAGAGATTCCATTCAAACCAAATTGAATATTTTACAAGCTGATAAGAAAAATTCAGATACAATTAAAGAGTTGGAATTAATCATTTCTAAAATCGAAGAAAAATTGACCAATTTGGAAAAATTCCATAACTTGTCACAATCTAATAATGATAACCTTTTGATGAACGAATTACAAGAATTGGAAAGTGCTTATAAAGAATTATCTTCTGAAGCTTTAAAAAAAATTGATGGATATTTGAAACGTGACGGATTGTTAGTATCTAAACTAAGTACTGAAAAGGCCAGAGCTGATGAGAAATATTATGCAGCAATGAGATCCAAGGAATCTATTATTCAAGAAAATAAAAATCTATTGAAAACTCTAACAAAGACTAGCGAATTGAACACTCAATTGAAAGAATCAGAAAAAATTATCAATTTGAAATTAGATAATTTGAATAAACAATTGAATTTGTCTAGAGAAAATGAAAAAAGACTAGTTGATCTTAATAAACAGAGCTCTAAAAAAATATCTGAATTGACTCTAGAACATACTTCCAGTGTTTCCAAATATAACAAGACTGTACAAGAAAACAATGCTTTGAAACAAGAAAACTTGAAACTAGTAGCTGATTTGAAAGTGAAAACTGATGGTCTAGGCGAATTGGAAATTAAATCAGCACAAATGGAAAAGAAATACAACAAACTATTTAATAGTTTACAAAAAATTTCTGAAAACCCAAAACTTCTACTACAACAAGGGCAACAAAATGGAGGACCAGGATCTACAAACAAGGCGTCTTACAACTACGGTAGCAAGAGTCAAAACGAGCTTATGGAAGAGTTGGACAACTTCAGAACTATTGTCTACTGCTCATTGTGTTCCAAGAATTGGAAAAACACCACTTTGAAGAACTGTGGGCATGTTTTCTGTGAGGAATGTTGTCAAGAGAGATTGAACGCCAGAATGAGAAAATGCCCATCGTGTACCAAACCGTTCAGTGCGAACGATCTTTTGACAATCCATTTATGATCTGTGTTTGTGTGGTTTTTTTTTTTTTGGCATGTGGTTGATTCCCATCTGAGCTTCGGTATATATTTATGTATTGGAATATGTGTATATAGGAGCTATAACTTAATAACTTGTAATAATAACCAGTTTATACACCATCAGTTGGGCCATATCTCATGACTTGATACCATCCTGGAATTGCTACCCGGTGTGCTAGATCTTTTTCAAATAAATTTTCTTTTTTTTTGTTTCGTAGCTGATGACTTTTTTCATATCTGAAATTTTTCGTATTTTCAAATGCAGTTAACGTATCTCTCTTGTAGAATCATTAGCCTAGATTAGAATAAATGATAGAAACAAAAGAAAAATCAAACACTGCAGCAAACACACAAAAGGGGAACTTTTCTTTTTTTAAGAAATGAGTCTTTGCAGAATCACACCATACACCACTAAACGTGCCACCATTGATCCTCTACCGTTGATCAAAAACTCAAACAACAAGTTCACCAAGATCATTGGGCCTATGGTCCGGTACAGTAAGTTACCGTTCCGTGCTACTTGCAGACACTACGACTGTGACATTGTCTACTCGCCGATGATCTTGGCCCGTGAGTTTGTGAGGAACGAAAACGCCCGTGTCTCCGACTTTGCCACAAACAACAGCGACACGCCCTTGATCGTCCAGGTCGGTGTCAACAACAGTACCGACTTGTTGCGTTTCGTCGAGCTAGTCAAGGACTACTGCGACGGGATCGGCATCAACTGTGGCTGCCCCATCAAAGAACAGGTGCGGGAGGGGATTGGCTCTGCGTTGATCTACAACCCGGACCTGCTATGCGAGATGGTGAGATCTGTGAAAACAAAATACGGCGACTCTGTGAGACTTGAAACAAAGATCAGAATCCACGAAAACTTAGACCAGACTGTCGACTTGTGCAGACGCTTGCACGAGAGCGGGGTCGACTGGATCACCGTCCACGGGAGAACCCGTCACACCAGATCCAGCCAGCCTTGTGACTTTGAAGCCATCAAGTACATCAGAGAACGTGTCAGCATGGACTTGCCGATCATCGCTAACGGTGACTGTTTCAACTTGAAGGACTTTGCGGATATTGTTGAAAAGACTAACGTGCAAGGTGTCATGGCCGTCAGGGGTGCGTTGTCTAACCCAGCTATGTTTGCTGGCTACGAAAAGTGTCCGTGGAGCAGTATCGAGTACATGTGGCACTACGCCATGGAGTACGGTTTGCACTACTCGCTATTGCAGCACCATCTATGGAACATGCTGGACAACGCTGGTTTGAACAAACGTAGTTTGAAAGAGTTGATGGATTTAAAATCTGTCATCGAAATGGTTGAATGGTTTGACACAAACTTTGTTTTGAAAAGAAAGGGCGACGAAGGGTTTGCCACAGCCACCGAAATCCCGTACAAAAGCAAGGATCAGTCGGAATAAAGATTCTTGTGATGGTTTAGTTTATTGTACCAACGGAACCTTATTTAATTGTATATAATATAAGAGCGATTAATTATAAGTAACTTTTTAGTATGTTCAACTCTTGAAGTTTTCTTACAATGACAGACTGCATTTTCTCCAAATTGGGAAAAAAGCCCTCTTGTGTTTTTCACGTGACTTTGCAAGAACAGTTTTCCATGCGAAATTCACCATCTTTTCTTTTTTTCCAGTTTTCACCAGTTTGTGTTGTGCTTTTTTTTTCAAATTTGTTTTTTACACTCAAGTATATTATTCAAAGGGTTTCAACTTTTTCATCTAGAGTGTAAGAAGGTGTGTGTAAGAGTTTCATGGTAATCGTAATGAGCAAAGGCACAAAGAAGAAGACCAACAGCACCAGTGCAAGTCAGAAGACTTGTATGAGTAGTTGAAATAAGACTACTTAGCTTTCTTTCTGCGATTCTCTTTGTAGATCAACTGAAAGAACATCAATCACAAGAAACATTGAACTTACGGGATGATATTTATTTTTAATTTTTTGCCAGTCTATTGAGAGCAGAGCCGTGTTATAGCTTAATGCGGTTTCCTAAGAAGTATTCGTCTTTATGATTACCGATATTCATACTATATAAGCCTGGGTCGTTTTGAGCCTCGCTACAATAGACAGAAACACGGTTTTTATTAGTGTTGTGGGTTTCCGATCCATTGACGCTGGGCGAAATGGTCTTTTAATGCAATGAGTGGCTGGTTTTTCTATTTGTCATAGTTACTCTGATGTTATGTTCAATGATTTTGATGTGATTTGTGCGTTCCTTTCAGTTATTTACTGTTGTCTTTATTAAATGTACATAATTGTAATCATCTCCAATTTGTTTGCTGTTTTTGCAATGTGGGGTTTGACTAGTTTTACTTATTTATTCACACCCTTTTATTGTACAAATGTGTTTGATATAACGTATTAAACATCAAGGCTTCAGTTGTAAGAGTTAAAACATATATCAAGCCACTCCCAAGGAGTACCTTTCTATTTGTAAGAGTCAATGATTTATATTAAAATTACATATAATAGATAAATCAGTACGTAGATTTGATATTTGAATGAATTGGAAACTAACTTATTTTTTTTCTTTAAACTAATGGTAACATGATAAATATATAAAAATACAAATAATACATATATAACTTGAAATTAGGTAAAGTTGATCTAGAAAGAGCAATATCAAAATACTGGTATTTTAATAAAACCTTTACCTTATATTTCGCCCAACTTGCAAAATCTCTTTTGTTTTGTTGTTTCACACATGTATAATTGCTTTATGATTAAAATTTGTACTATTAGATAATTTAAGCTTCTTCTTCAACAACAACGGTTTGTAAACCTTTGGCGGAAGCAACTAAGACTGGTTCAACGTAAGAGAACATTGGGAATTTGGCGTTTTCTTCTTCGTTTCTTTTTCTGGAGATTCTCAATCTTAATCTGAATTGGACACCTTTGATACCTCTGGACCAGATTTCTTGGTTCAATCTTGGGTCTAATCTGACATCTTCGGTACCCATGTGCAATTTAGCAAATTGCTTGATTTCTTTGACAGCTCTTGGAGCTCTCTTTTTGAAAGAGACACCGTGCAACTATATTAAATTGGGTATTTTGCATGTTTATACGCAAGCCTTGTACCTATTTAGCAACGTCAAGTTGTGAAGGAAACAATGCATTACGTTTTTAAATAAACAATAAAACAAAAAAAAAACATGTTAGTAAAACAAAACATTCTTGAAGAAAGAAAAAGGTCTTTCTATTTGTCAAGGTCATATCTAGAAATTTTCGTCAGATAATGTGTGTGAGAATTGTCTAATGAGGAGAGTTTATTGAACAAACATAAATAAACTTGAATGGGTCTCTTAATTTCATCATCCATCTTCTGAACATGTATGTGATTCAACTTCGTTCAACATTTATTCTCACCAGAGTTACATGTGACTTGATCAAATACAATATATCATTGATTTCTTCACAAGGATATCCTTACTTTATTTGAGACTTTAGAAAAATATAACGGATGTATCGCCTAATTTCATAATTCCACTATTACATTGATACCTCTTGTATATTCATTGCAAACATGAATCATTGAACATCATAAAAGGAAGACATATTGCACCTTCAATTTGTTGAGAGTGTATATTACCTCCTTGAAAAAAGTTGAACTAATAAATCATTTTCACATAAATTCCTTCTAGAGTCGATGTGTCACGTTGCACTTACACTATCCAATATGTTTGTGTATTCACTATTTGACCACTAAACTGTCAAACACCTCACAGACTCTTGTGACATATAGCCATTAATCATCACTATTTCGTCTATCTCTTTAATTCACTATCTCTCTTTAGATTTGTGATAAACTATATATATTGCTAAATAGGCAAATTTGTATCCTGTATTCAGTTATTATTTTCAAACTATCTCTTCTCCCCCTCAACCTCAGTGTTTCTGTTCATAATTATTTTTTTCACTCATTAGATATCCTATGTTATCCATATTCACATTACCTTTCCTTCTTTCTCTCTCTATTGTGACATGACATGTATACCACAACAAATAAAAGTATCGACTATTATTTCGTTTGTAGTTTCTCTCTAATTTTTGATACATACTCTTTTGTGCATGTTAATGGTGTATTCACGAGTAACAACGTCTTTCAAACCAGCCATCTTTAGATTTTTGTATACTTGGGTTCTTTTCTTTCTTCTTTCTCTTTGCAAAACTAAAACCCCATCAAGTGATTTCAAGAAATAAGAAGGTTTTAATGACCAATGGATATACTTTATCAAGACAGGAGTTTCAAAAAAGTATACACCAAGCCTGCAAAATGATACCAACTTCTACACCTGTGTTTAGAGGTATACAACAGCAAAATAGAGCTGACCATAGATACGCAATCATTACAGGGAATTAGTAATACACCTACTTCAATTCATAACTAAGACATAATGTTCAACACTAGAATATCCTCAAAGTCAATAATCTCTGAGTGACTTGAACATAGCTTAACAATACATTGAAGCAAAAAAATGAATAATACTGAGAGAGCTCAATTGGAAAAATGGTTTTTCGAAAATAAAAAAAAAATATTTTCCAACAAAAATGAGAAAATACCAACAAAAAAAAAAAAATTCAAAAAATAAATGGAAAAAAAAAAGAAAAGTGTGTTTTTGATATATTTTTATTATCTATTCTATTAAGGAAATTCAACAATTACTTAACCGGACAGGATATTTACTTTATATGAACATTCAACAACTGTGTCTCACTCACCTTATTAAAAATTAGCATGTGACATCACGTGACTGAATTGAAATTGTATGATATGCAAATTCAGCTGTTGAAACAACAAACAAAACAAATACCAAAAGACAACAGAAATATACCTAAATGGGAAAAAAAAGTTTTCTAGGCTCAGATCATACAAAAATCAATTCAGCCTGAAGTTAAAAAGGATAGGCCTGGTTTGTTTAAAGTGGTATCAAAAATTAGACAGAACCTATAGGCTCAAGGACAAATGCTCCCAGCCTACACATAAAACCTAATATGATTGATAATTTTGTCAATGGAAGTATGCATTTGTCACGTGCATGCGTAGAAGTTTATATTGCTGCAGATTTCATGATAACTCTCTAGATACACCAAACACTCAATCTGGAAAAACCACCACTAAGAACTATATTTATCAGTTCTCATGTTTAGGTTCAACATTTTTATTTGTCTCTAGACTGAATTAGTTTGAGCTGGTTATTTTTTTCAGTATTCTAAAAAAAATGTTTTGAGGATAAACCTGTAACTTTTTTTAAAACACAAAGATTAATTTATTTATCTTAGCATGTACGGATGTTTTGATTAAATGTCATAAACTTTTCAACACTGTTTTATTTCTATGTCGGGTAAACCAACCCCAACTTAAAGTCAACAAGTAAACAAGAAAAAACAGAACTAAAAAAAAAAAAAAAAGAAACAATCAAAAACAGACAAGGGAATAGAAAAAAACATTAATTTAGGTAAATAAAGGTTAATGATTGTCTATGAAATATAATAATTAGAAGATAGTAATACTTCTTGAATAATTGAAGAAAAGCAATCCCATTAAAGAACACACACACACACACACACACACACACACACGACAGATACAATGCAGGACTCTTCTTATGAACAAACGCAAAATGAAATCTACAAGTTTCAAGAATCTCTATTGAATTCAATCAAACAACAAAACGAAAATAAACAGCAAACCCAGGCACACGATCAGAAAGACGAAACACGGGAGAAACCACATGACACAGGGGAAATTGCGGAAACCAGGGAAACTAAAGAGTCGAGTGTGGAAACACACCCAAGAGACAGTATAGCCAGTATTGAGAATCAAGACAAATTCGATGAGAGTGCGTCTCAAAACTCCAATGTGGTCAATGGGGTGACTTTGTCCTCTAACCAGGTGTTTGAATATGTTCAAAAAAACTATGCTTTCAACTTGGGGAAATATATTGGACTGATCAAATACCATCCTTACAAAGAGGGACAGCTCATAACAGCAGACTCACAAACTGACAAAAGTGTTTCTCCCGGTGAATTAAGCCATATTTCTGTGGGCACCATATACAACGACTGTGTCCTGGACAGTACAGTTCCACCCTTGATTCCTATCTTGAACAGCTGTACTGCCACGACTACTACTACTACTACTACTACTACTACTAGTACTAATACGACAAAGGAGAATGGGAATGGGTCTGTCTTGGGAAAGTTGATTGAGGTGTATGTCACGTATGAGGATTATTTTGAAAATTACAACGACTACCCAAGAGTAAGAAACAATGAGATCTGGGGTTACGACATATACACTGACGACAGTGATGTATTGTTGATTCTTAAACAGCAGGAGATACTACAGGATCAGCAAAAATCTGTAAAAAATCTAGAAAATATGGAAAAGGGTGACAAAGTGGAAAAGTTCCCGCAATTCAACAGCATCAAACACAGAGAAGGTGTTACACAGGAAACTACCAGTGCAGACACTCAAAACACCCCAACTGAACATGATGGAAGCAGGTTTGATATACTGGTGACACTTATTGTATTGCCAACTTTACAAAACTATTTTGGCGATTTATCCTCTAATGGGATCTACAGTAGGCCATGGTATGGATCTTATTTCAATTCTGCACATGATGGATACTCAGTTGCCCTATACGACGTGACTCCTATTTGGAAGTGAATGTTTTGTGTATTTCATGTGTTTTTGGATGTGTAGTTATTTATTTATATATCTAGCTAGTATTTATTTATGAAATGAGTATCAAAAGAGAATAAGCTTTTTTAAAACTTTTCCTAGAAGAACAAATTGTAAATAAGAATAAAACAATTGAAAATCTTCACTTAGAATATCACGTAGATATAAGAAGTTATTATATAAAAGAAATGATGACAATATTTTGGGGGGGTTCATCAAACAAAAAGAAAGTAAGAAAAAAGAAAAAAAAAAAGGTTTTTTTGCTTTGTTTCTTCTCTCTGTGGTTTTTTTATGTTTTTTTTGTTGATAAGGAAATATCTCGTAGATGGACTACATTTATACAACTAAAGACAGGCAGACAGACAGAAATAGAGAAAGGGGCTTTAACAATTAAAGAAGGAAAAGACGAAAATAAAAACTTTTAATTTTAGAAATTTCTTAAGTTTAAAGTTAATAATAATAAGACTTTTAATTTAAACGACGTAATAATATTGTATCTGTAAACATAATATTTTAGATACAATTTAATGTATTTTTATATGATATTAAAAGTTTGTGTGTTTATTTGAAAGAGATTAGACACACTGGAATAAATCAAGAAACCAACGATATAATATAATTTTATATCGGATTGTTTCGAAATAATAAATAAAAGACGGGATAAAAAAAAAAAAAAATGGGACAGAAACCATCACTGGATATGGTATCGACCAGAAATAGATCTACTACAGCAGAAAGTAACAGCTCTTATGGAAACACCAATTCTATACTAGGCTCATTGACAAACAAGTGGAAAAGATTTCGTGCGAGGCTAAGCGAGATATCTGCAAAGAGTCTAGACGCATTCAGTGCTAGTGACTCTGACGAAAATTCGAAGGTCATTGATGTTGATTCGAGAACTTTCAAAAATAATGTGTTCAACGATCACGGTTCCCAGATTCCTATGGCTGGTGGAAATACAAGAAAGAGTAACAAGAAACTGAGTCGGGACCGCAAGTTGCAAGAAGACGACTCGTACTATGGCGGACCACACCCGATGGATGTGAAAGAAAACAGGAGAGATATTGTTATTGTGCCCTTCCATTACACAATATCGAAAACTGTCAAGTTGTCGTCGGCGTATCTTTCTAGACCGACTTTTAAATCAGCAAGATTTGATAACAAAAATCCAAATATAGGTTTAAATTACAAAGAATGCGAGAAATTAGTAACCTCGCTTTTTGCCGAAGAAAACGATGCACAGTTTTTCTGTATGAAAAATGAACAAAAAAAAATTAGGCAGTTCAATAATATATACAAAATTGAACGTTCAAGTCTATCGAAAATATTTTCCATAACATCTTCCAACAAAGACTCCACCACTACTTCTCAACAACAACAACAACAACAACACCAGGAAAACCTTATAGACGAGCATAACTCAATATCACCCATGAGTCCCAGCTTGGATGTGAATAGCAACGAAACCACTGTGTTCAGCAATAATACGGGGCTTGGCTCAGATATGATTGAGTCCTTTGATGAAAACACAACGAAAGAAGGCATCAACGAGGAAAGTGGGGTTAAAGATGTAGAGGAGGAGGAAGACGAGGAAGAAGAAGGAGAGGAAGAACAAACGTATGACACATTCAATGTGTACGATGAAGTGGCGAAATTGAGAGCCCAAGACCCAGAAGGCTTCATTAGTGGGGCCGGTGTTTGGGAGAAAAGAAGGGACTTGCAATATGCCAAGTACCCACCCTCTGTCAAAGACTACGACTCTCTTGTGAACTTCAGTGTTGTTCCAGAGTCAGCATACTACCAGGTGTACGACAAGCTAGTCGTGCAGGACAAGCCTTTAAAAGCACCGATGAACTTGAAAGACCTGATCAAAGTCATAAACGTTGGCTGGATCATTTCAAAAAAATACGAAGAAGCCGCAGCTTCGAAATAACCCTCGCATACATATATAGATAGCTAATTTAAAGCCACGCCACATGGTATTAGGATATCCATGTGTTCTAACTTTTTTTTGTCATTAATTATTATAGAATTATGTATTATATTACACCATGGTAGTTGGAATCATGATTCATATGATTGATAATCTTGAAAATGTACACTCATTTTTATTTGTAAAGACATCGCTATAGTCGTTTACCAGAGGAAAAAAAGAAAAGAAAAAACAATGGTCACATGACTTTGACGACGCTTGCTTCTTTGGGTTCTGAAGTATAAAAAAAACAAACACATATAATGGAAATACAATGACAACAGAACACACATTCAAACATTTACTAATTGAAATTTTAAGGTTGTTCTGGAAACCCCACAAATAAATTAATAATTAAGAAGTCATACAACAACAAAAAAAGTTGCACGGTAGAGATCACTGATACATTGACAATTGAAGGACAATTCATACATATATTTCGTTTCTGCTGCTAAATCATGTTCAAATTCAACAAGCGCACGTCTCTCAATATACAAAAAGAAATACTAAGTGATACTGGGAACGAAGACTCCGAGCACATTGAGTATGTTGTGCACACACTTCCAATTGAAAATCCAGAAAATCTGTGTCTATCGCTTTTGACCATAACGTCCTCTGGACATGTCAAAATATTAAATGGCATCACAGAGCCCCATGTGCATAAAACAACATATAGGCATATTCTAACCCCATTGGAAACAAAGCAAATAAGATCTACTAATTATGTGAGGGAAATATCAACATTTTTTATTCAGCTAGAAAGACAAGTTTTGTTGCTCAACACCGGGAACTTGACAAAGTATGATAAAATCAATGAAAAGAATGGTTACAAAACAAACATATATTCATTACAACTAAAACACACAGATCAATCCGCTCTAGTTTATGGATGCGCACCAACAACTAAAGATAGGCAAAGTATACTATTCAAATGTTTTCTCTGGGACACGAACAGTGGGGACTACAAACATTTCATATCAACGACTTTGCAATTGAAATCATACAATGAACAGATCCAAGATATACAAATCATGACTTTGGACAACACTGAGCAGATAATCATTTTAACCACAGATCAAGTGTTTGTTTGGGACATTTCAAGCAAAGACAAATCCAGTCTACAGTTAATAACAAATTACATGGCCAAAAAATGGTTTGACATTCAGCAAGTCGTAGAAACATCAAAAGAAGAACCTTCCCTGCGTCACGCCAACAGTTCAATGTCTTTATCGCAAAAAATATCCAATGCGAGATCACAAACCTCAAGTACAGTGTTGGTAGATAACAGCTCTGCTTTATCTGTATCATCAAATAAACAATTGAAAAATAAAAAATCATGGTTTCAATTATCAAAAAACACGGCCAACTCACACGTATTGACCAAAACAGGAACTTTTTTGAAGTTAATACATTTGAATGATAACAAATTATACGTGTCTACATCCCTTGGTCAGATTTATCAAATTATTTGCAAGAATCAAAAATACTACATGGTGCTCATCAATCAATACAATCAATTCCCGGTCACACTAAGCACTATCATCCAAATGAAAAGTTTTCTAATCGATTACGAAATACTGGCTTCACATCTGCAATCAAAAGTTTTGCGTGTTTTTGACCCTTTTTATGGTTACATATATGGGGAGTTAGATGTTCAAGATGAATCAATTCAAAATATATATCCTACAAAGGATTACGCCATTATTGTCCAACTGACCGATTCCATTGAGGTATATGACATAGCAATTGATGACCATATGGATAAAGATCTATCTGTAGACTCGATTTTGGCTTACCAAAAGAGAATGGTGTTTTGGGACTCGGTAACAAATTCAGATGGTACACACATGAATACCACACAACTATTAAAATTAAGAGATATTAGTTGCATGTGGGCAGTCGAAGTTTTCAAAAAAGTGGTCATATCATCATCATCATCATCATCATCGGATCAAAGCGTATTTGATGAAAGCTTCCAAAATTATTGCATTGCAAAAGTTTTCAATATATTTTTGTCATTCTTAGCGCCTCCGCATCTGGTGGTGCCTTTGATAGAATACGTTCCTGTAGAACTTTGTAGACAGCTGGTTATTCCATACTTTATTGAAATTGAAAGGTTTTGCAAAAACTTGAACGAGGCAAACACTGATAAGTGCGTTTGGAGAAATGGCGTACAGGTGGATTTGAATTTTTTCATAGTAGCGGGAGACGAAAAAACTAAAAATTCCCAGGAATTGTTGCAATTGGTGGATACCACCTTGTTGACGTTATATTTGAACTACAATGAAGCATTATTAAAACCATTTTTGAGGGTTCCCAATCAATGCGATGTGGAATTGGTGGTTGAGCAACTTATTGCAAAACAAAGGTTTCAGGATTTGATTGAATTTTACCATTTCAGGAAGTTACATGAAAGAGCACTTCTTTTTTTAATTAATTTGGACAAATATGTGCCGACACTTCCCTTAGACAGCATTATGATGTTGGTTTTCAATTATATATGTCAACTAGATAACGAATACCTTCAGACAATTATAAAATATTTGCATTGGTTATTTGATCAAAATTGGAACGAAAGAACACCAGTTGAAATGTGCAAGTTGATTTTTTTTCAACCCAGAATTGAATTTGACACAATCAAAGTATATGATTTTTTGAAAACTATTGATCCACACTTTGCTTGTCAGTATTTAGAGTATTGCACAGAATTTTTAGGCAATAAAAAAACACAGATTTACTCTGAATTGATCATATACTATTTAGAAAACATTCCTACAAAGACAGAAACTAAGGAACATGTTGACTATCTGGGTAAAATATACGCTTTGATCAAAAACAAACCTTATTATGACTATTTTGAATTACTAAGTTTGTTGGATGACAAATTGAACACAGATAAAAACATTTTAACAAATACACAAACTTTTGTCTTGACTCATTGCAAAAGTTTGGCTTTGAAACATATGAACGATCATGAGGCAGCGTTAAAAATCATCATTGATGAATTACATAGTTATCCTCTAGCAGCTGAATATATTGAATCTGTGCACGAATCTGGAAACGACGAAAACTTTAACATGGCTTTGAAGATTTTGTTCAAAATTTTATCTAAAAAAGGTAGCTACAAAAAATTGATATTGTTGCTTCATCAATTTGGATCCTTTTATGAGTCTAAGTACATTTTAGAAAATTTACCAGGCGATATTCCTATTCAAGAAATTCAGCCCATTTTATTTCAGAATATCATTCTTCAAACTAAAATCACATTGCATGACGTGGTATTGAAAAAATCCTTAGTACAAGTGTCGTTAATTGATCATGATTTTAAAGCATTACAATCCAAGTCTACAAGTTTTGCAATTGAGGAAAATTCTAAATGTTTTGCCTGTGGAAAGCTTCTATCACCTGGATTGATACCTAACGGTATTTACTACGGTTATAAAATACACGGAAGGCATATATTAGTTCATTACAATTGTAAGTCTGTCATTAGCAAAAAGCTAACGGAAAGGCACAGTATTAAGCATTTAACAACTTTAGGAGAGCTAAATAGAAATTAGTATATATTTTACATAGAGGTGTTAACAAAGTTCAAAACAGATGAACAAAATTTAACTAAATCGTCCAAGTTTTCTTCTTTGACCTTATGAACATTGTTCCATTTGGCTAGAGCAGGAGCAATTTCATCACTGTGGGAGTGAATAACGTCACCATGAACTTTTAACAACATACCCATGAATGCTTCCAATAGATCAAAATCTCTGTTGGTTTCAAATCCAGAAGTCAAAGCTTCAATGAACCACATAATTTCATCAAATGGTTCAAAAGAATTCAATGATCTGATTTCTAAATCAATTGCAGCTGGAGTCATCCCCATCAACAGATTCAAAAATTCAGTGTAATCTTGTTTGGTAGCACTTTCCCTCAACAAATTAGTAAACTTAGATTCAAAGCCTAATCTACCTGTTGGTTTAAACTTGTTCAATTTATCTTTGGCATCGGCATCTTTACTTGCTGCTTCTGCAGACTTGGCAGCATCTTCCATTGTTGTGTCTACAACACCTTCTCTGCTAGAAGCTTCATCACCAACAGCACTACCAGTCAATTGTAGGAAAAATGGCAATTTTTCAGGTTTTTTAGGAGCTTCAATAGGTTTGGATCTTTTTTTGATAGTGTCTAAATGTAATAGGGTGCTCATTTTACTTCTTGGGCCCAAAGACAATGTAATCAAGGACTCATCGATTTGATCCAAAGTTTTGTAAGTACCAAAGTACTGATCATCGCTATCTTCATCTTCATTTTCACCAAACGCACCTTCTAACATGGAAACACCACCAGTACTAGTACTATTCGGTAACAAAATTTTTTGGAATTCTTCTTCATCAATTTGTCTAGTTGAAATAGCTTTAAATTGAGCTCTATTGGTCCAGATAGAAATACCATTCCCTTTTACGTGGGCTGTAGCCAAATATTCACCATTGGCAGAGAAACACAAGTTAGTGACAACGCTGTCAACCTTGACACCATCAATACAGGCACCAGTTGGTAAATCCCAAGTTCTGATAGTTGCGTCTAAAGAAGCAGACACAATCCATCTACCGTCAGGAGAAAACTCCAAACTGGTAATTCTATTATTATGACCAAACAATTGTCTGACAACTTTCTGGCTTTCAGCATCAACAACAACAATGCTCAAATCGTCCAAAGCTAAGGCAAATAAATCACTGCTTTTATGGTATTTTAAACTAGTAATTGGGCTATCCAACTGTAATTTACCCAAAAACTTAGATTTGGCAAAATCGTAAAAACCAACAATACCATCCAAACCAACAGAAATCATCTTTCTATTCATGTTATCGACACAAATACCGGTAACACTTTGTTTGTGTAAGTTAAATTTCTTTCTCAAGACACCACTTTGCAAGTTATATACTGCAATTGACCCTTTAGAACTACCGACAAAGGCAAAGTTACCACAAGCAGAAATGTGAACAGCTTTCACAACACCACCATCGCCTGTTTCCAAGCTGTGTGCACCTAATCTTTTTGTTTTGGAACTCCATGTACGAGCAGAAGTTGCGTTTTCATGAGCGGTAAGAATGTTATCCCATTCTCCGGCTCTTGCTAATTCAACACTCAAGTCGGTAATTGTTGGTAATTTGGTGTGAACTTTAGAAGATTTACTTTTATTAGAAGCTCTTTGAGAAAATTCTTGGGCTTGGGCATCTTTTCTCAAGGAAAATCCCCAAAAAGTAGAATCTGCAGAAGCAGACAAAATGAAATGAGCTTCGTTGTCTGCAAATTGAATTTTACTTGGAGGTTTGGAGTGACCACCTCTTGATCTCAACAATCTAGGTGGTTGAACAACTTGGCCCATATCATCATCATTTTCTTGTTCACGGTTGTTGTTTTCAGTCAAAGGAGGATCAAAAACGTACTCTTTCAAGTGGTTATCCCCACCAGTTGTAACAATGATAGGTTGACCATTCAAAAATTCGGCTTTGGCAATACCACCATTAATTTCTTTATGTGTGGAAATTAAGACATGTACTCTTGAACGACGATTCAAATCATAAAAGACCAAATCACCATTCGAATAACCAATGGATATGTGAGGTAAATTATCAGTTCTGAATGATAAAGATGTAATTCTTGTTGCAGAATGTGGCTTAATGGTTCTTAATTTTCTCCCCTTTTTGATATTGTATAGAACAACTTCACCGTTTGCAAACCCTAAAGCAATGATGTCCAAAGCTGGAGCTGAAACAGCAGTGCTGATTTCACTTGCAAACTCATCACTAGTAAATAGTAATTTACCGGTTCTGACATTAAACAACATCAAGTTTTTCTTGGTAACAACAACAATTTTGTTCAAATAAGTTGGTAAATGAATCAACTCAGTGATTGTGTTTTTAGAAACAGATTCAATAACGTTTCTCAATGTAGTGTACAAACTATATTCAATACCTTCTGTGTTCTTTGATTTTTTGTAGATGTAGATGTTAGCTGATTCACGAGTGGAAATAATAACGTTGTCCCCAAATAAACAGATCTTATCGACAGTTTCTGAAGAGTGAGCTTCTTCCAATTCAATCAAAAATTCCAATTTACCTCTTTTGTAAACACCAACTTTGTTACCAAACCCAGCAAAGACATAGTGGAAATGAGTGGCCAAGCATGTGATGGTAGAGTCTGTTTCACCTTGAGACAAAAATAATAAATGCAAATTGTTAGCATCGTAAATTTGGAAACTTTTACCTACACTTGTCACAATATAAAAAGTAGTCCCTAATGTACCAATTGCAAATGGAGTACCGTTACTGACATTCCCCAAAACTCTGAATGGAGAAAAAATCTTGGATGCATGTTTCTTCAAAGGAGAAACAGCGTTGGAGCTAAGTTTTCTCTTTTTAAAATCCTCTACTTGAGACTGTGTCATCCGTATGATCCAATTTCTAGTTTTGTTGCTTTTGTTTTAGATTCTTTACTCAATGTAAGAATGCCATTTAAATTCAGATTTTAATCATGACCGTACATCATCATTATCATCATTATGATCATTAACAATCCAGTTTTTTAAAGAAACCCATTACAGAGAAAATGACTTTTGAGAAAAAGAAACGTTGGTTGTTCCCGGGTAATTTAAAACACGCGCACGTGGTTGTCATTCAAAATTAATTTTTTCCATTTTTTATTTTTGTTTTGCCTGAAAGGAGTCTGTGTTTAAACAATTTGAAAAACGAAATATATAATTCAAGGGTTTGATCAATCATGTCGAATTGGTAAATGTGTTTTCGACAAATAAAAATATATAATGATGTGAAAAAAAATCACAAAAATCCCAATTCACCCTACGATGAGTGAAAATATACCAGAAGAAATCAGTGTGAGCCCGGGAACATCGGCAACGCCCGTATTGAGTCAAACACTGACTACTGACAGTCTTGATGTTTCAGACTGTCCAGGCTCTCCTCTGTCTCCCCAAGACATGCAAAGAAATACAAAAAAGGCTATGGAAAGTATAGCTCCGATCTTAGAAGGATTTGTGCCAAAGACTTCTGCATCAGAAAATAAGTCTTTAAAACTTCCACCACCTAGTGTACCAGTTCACTCAATGTCCTCGAATTTAAGTACGCACGGTGAAGACGACGAAATAGTCAGTTTATCTGAACTGAATGATGCTGCTGCTTTAGAAACACTGGCTACACTAGAAAAATCACTGAGTCACGTTTCAAAGCCAGCTCTGTCTCCGGCCACTTCCTACACTGACTTTCAATTGCACGTAAAACCAAATACAGAGGATTTGCTAAATATTTCAAAGCCACATGTCCACCATGATATAATCTCACCAACAACATCTACTCCGACCTCAAGAAGATCGTCTATTTCGTCTCATATAACTAATAGAGCGCATGGAAATTATGGACACTTGATGAATTTACACAATAGTTCTCTTCCAATGAATGCCACATCTCTAAACAGCCCAACTTCCAATCGTGTTGTTTCTAGTGGAACTGCTACTCCTGTTAATCAGGCCACTTTAGAAGAAACCCCAAAACTTGACTTGACGACATCAGAAAATCCTCTGACCCTAACTGTTAGTGCTGACAATACAGATGTACTAAGCGATACTGGACATAATCTGCAAAGACAACAGTCAAACACTGAATCTTTGTCTAATATTTCAGTTTCTACGTCCCAAAGTGATTCAATTTCTGACAAGAAACCTGGATCTGAAACTGTTACAGTTTTAAAACCAAAAATTGGTAAAATAGGTGTCTGTGCAATGGATGCAAAAGTTTTAAGTAAACCGTGTCGTAGAATTTTAAACAGATTGATGGAATATGGTGAGTTTGAAACGGTCATTTTTGGGGACAAAGTTATTTTTGATGAAAAAGTAGAAAACTGGCCAACTTGTGACTTTTTAATTAGTTTCTTTTCAAATGGGTTTCCATTAGATAAAGCTATTAAATATGTTAAGTTAAGAAAGCCGTACATCATCAATGACTTAATTATGCAAAAAGTTTTGTGGGATAGAAGATTGTGTCTGAAAATTCTTGAAAAGGCAGAAGTTCCTTGTCCAGAAAGGGTTGAGATCAGCAGAGATGGTGGACCAATGATTACAAATCCTGATTTAAAAGAAAAATTGGCGGAACTGGGAATTGATGCATCAAAAAAAATCAAGGAACCAAAATGGAGAATGGTTGATGAAGATACTATTGAAGTTGATGGCAAAACTTTGGTAAAACCGTTTGTAGAAAAGCCTGTTGATGGGGAAGATCACAACATTTACATCTATTACCACTCTAAAACTGGTGGTGGTGGTAGAAAACTATTCAGAAAAGTTGGAAACAAGAGTTCCCAATTTGATCCGGAACTTTCATCTATTAGAACCGATGGTTCCTATATTTATGAGAAATTCATGGATGCCGATAACTGTGAAGATGTCAAAGCTTACACTGTGGGACCTACCTTTTGTCACGCAGAGACTAGGAAGTCACCAGTTGTTGATGGTATTGTCAGAAGAAATACACATGGTAAAGAAATCCGTTATATAACCGAGCTATCAGATGAAGAAAGAGATATGGCAAGAAAGGTCTGTACAGCATTCCAACAAACAATTTGTGGGTTTGATCTTTTGAGAGTTGGTGGTAAATCATACGTGATTGATGTTAATGGATTTTCATTTGTTAAAGACAACAATAATTACTATGATAGCAGTGCTAGAATTTTGAAAGAATTGTTTGTTGAGGCTAAAAAGAAGATGGATCTAGAAAAGAGAACTATGGCGGGGGATACTAAAGAAGAAAAACAGCAAAAATGGGTTTTTAAAGGTTTGATTACGGCGATTAGACATGCTGACAGAACTCCAAAGCAAAAGTTTAAGTTTTCTTTCACTTCTCCCATTTTTATTTGCTTACTTAAAGGACACAAAGAAGAAGTTATCATCAGGGATGTTACAGACTTGGAAATTGTTTTGAAAGCCTTGCAAATTGCTAGAGAAGAAAATCTGGAAGATCCAAACAAATTAGATGTTTTGAAAAATGCTTTGAGCAAAAAAATCAACTTTCCTGGTACAAAGATCCAATTGAAGCCTGTATTAAACAAGGAAACAAAGGAAGTTGAAAAAGTTCAATTTATTTTGAAGTGGGGTGGTGAACCAACCCACTCGGCCAAATATCAAGCTTCAGAATTAGGTGAGCAGATGAGACAAGATTTTGATTTGTTGAACAAATCTGTTTTGGACAACATTACGATCTATTCTTCTAGTGAAAGAAGAGTTTTGTACAGTGCTCAGCTGTGGGCTTCTGCTTTGTTTGGAGAAAAGGCTGGCACTGACATTCAAATTAGAAAAGATTTATTGGATGACAGTAATGCAGCAAAAGAATTGATGGACAAAGTTAAAAAGAAGTTGAAGCCTTTGCTAAGAATGGGTAAAGATGCACCATCTCAGTTTGCTTGGCCGGCCAATATGCCAGAACCCTATTTGGTTATCAAAAGAGTTTGTGAATTGATGAACTACCACAAGATGGTCATGGAACATAATTTCAAAACCAAGGATGTTGAATCTATGCAACAACAATGGTGTTGTGCTGAAGATCCAATGCTTTTCAGAGAAAGATGGGATAAGTTATTCAAAGAGTTTGTTAATGTTGAGAAGGTTGATCCTTCTAAGATTTCCGAGTTGTATGACACCATGAAATACGATGCTTTACATAATAGAGAATTTTTGGAAAAGATTTTCATTCCAGACGAAGAAAACATGAGTACTGATACCGTTACTTCTTCTTTAGTTGATCGTTATCCAATCAATTTGTTAGCCAAAAATAATTTCAAGATTATATCTGAAAGTTCCAGTGATGCTAACTCAAGAAATGTTTCAGTTTCGTCATCTGGTACAACTAGTAGAAACAGCGTTGGTTCTTTGGGGTGGGTTTTGGAAAGTAACAACAAGGCTGCCAAGAAATCCTCGCCATTTGATGGACCTCAGTTCATTCAGTTGAGGGAATTGTACAGATTGTCTAAAGTTTTGTTTGATTTCATTTGCCCACAAGAGTACGGTATCAAGGACGTGGAAAAATTGGACATTGGGTTGTTAACTTCTTTGCCTTTAGCTAAGCAAATTTTGAACGACATTGACGATATGAAGACCAAAGAGCAACCTCAATGTATTGCTTATTTCACCAAGGAATCGCATATCTATACATTACTGAACATTTTGTACGAAAGTGGTATTCCAATGAGAATTGCCAGAAACGCATTGCCTGAATTGGACTACTTGTCTCAAATTAATTTTGAAGTCTACGAAAGTTTTGACAAGACCACTAACAAGAGGTCACATGCGATCAGATTGAAGATGTCTCCAGGTTGTCACACTCAAGATCCGTTAGACGTTGAGTTGGATGAAAAGCATTACATTAGTTGTATTCCTAAATTGTCTTTGACCAAGCACTTGGATGCAGACTACGTTGAACAAAAATTGAGAAGAAAATTCCCAAGGGTGACTATGCCTAAGAAGTTTACACCTGTGAACATCACAAGTCCAAACTTGAGTTTTAAAAGATACAACACACAACCTCAAGAAACTGTTCCAGCAA